>BGPT01001997.1:28962-61772 GCA_003297045.1 Symbiodinium sp. clade C Y103 | reverse complement strand
CTATGACATCTCTAGGTTTTGACATTCAATTGCTATGACATCTCTAGGTTTTGACAGTCAATTGCTATGACATCTCTAGGTTTTGACATTCAATTGCTAGGACATCTCTAGGTTTTGACAATCAATTGCTATGACATCTCTAGGTCTTGACAGTCAATTGCTATGACATCTCTAGGTCTTGACAGTCAAGTGCTAGACATTGAATTGCTCCGTAACACGGAAGTATAGACTTCTAAACTTCCTTCGAAAAGGGTCTGTGTGTAAAAGCGTCTGTGTAAAAGGGTCTGTGTGTAAAAGCTTCTGTGTGTAAAAGTGTCTGTGTGTAAAAGTGTCTGTGTCTAAAAAGGGTCTGTGTGTAAAATTGTTTGTGTGTAAAAGCGTCTGTGTGTAAAAGGGTCTGTGTGTAAAAGGGTCTGTGTGTAAAAGTGTCTGTGTGTAAAAGGGTCTGTGTGTAGAAGGGTCTGTGTGTAAAAGGGTCTGTGTGTAAAAGAGTCTGTGTGTAAAAGCGTCTGTGTAAAAGGGTCTGTGTGTAAAAGCTTCTGTGTGTACAAGCGTCTGTGTGTAAAAGCGTCTGTGTGTAAAAGCGTCTGTGTGTAAAAGCGTGTGTGTGTAAAAGCGTCTGTGTGTAAAAGCGTTTGTGTGTAAAAGGGTTTGTGTGTAAAAGGGTCTGTGTGTAAAAGGGCCTGTGTGTAAAAGGGTCTGTGTGTAAAAGGGTCTGTGTAGAAGCTTCTGTGTGTAAAAGCGTCTGTGTGTAAAAGGGTCTGTGTGTAAAAGCGTCTGTGTGTAAAAGCGTCTGTGTGTAAAAGCGTCTGTGTAAAAGCTTCTGTGTGTAAAAGCGTCTGTGTGTAAAAGTGTCTGTGTGTAAAAGGGTCTGTGTGTAAAATTGTTTGTGTGTAAAATGGCCTGTGTNGTCTGTGTGTAAAAGCGTCTCTGTGTAAAAGCGTCTGTGTGTAAAAGGGTCTGTGTGTAAAAGCGTCTGTGTGTAAAAGGGTCTGTGTGTAAAATTGTTTGTGTGTAAAATGGCCTGTGTGTAAAGGGGCCTGTGTGTAAAAGCGTCTGTGTGGAAAGGGTCTGTGTGTAAAAGATTGCAAAAGCGTCTGTGACGTCTTTTTTCTGTCTGTCCATCTTCCCATCTTCACATCATCACCTCTTCACATCTTCACATATTCAAATTTTCACCTCATTGCACCCTCACATCTTCAAATGCTCACATCTTCATCTCGTCACATCACACATCTTCACATCTTCACATCTTCACATACTCCTCAATCTCTTTTTATTTGCGCCTTATTTATTGACATCTTCTTTCTTTGAGACAATTTCTTCTATTTCTCTCTCTATATTTCATGCTATACGATTTTCTCAATTACATATCTCACTGTACTTCTCTTCGCTCTCGGGCCATCCGTCGTCTAGTTCAAACTTCCGCCACCGCCTTGTGCGGCACTATTGGTATATGCATAAAGTAGCGGTTTGGTCATCTTCAGCGTCAAGCCATATCAGCTTTGGGGGTTCACCTACTTGTGTTGGAGATGCACAAACCCCAAGTTTTCTTTCTCATACAATGTGAGCTATACATCAAGCGGTGGTTTTGCCACAATGACCCAGCTGCCTCTGAGAGACATTCCTGCTAGACTCTCTTTGGCAACATCCTGGGCGTTATTGTGAGCGTTCTACACTGCTTTCTATGCTCAAGTCTTCCTTGTTCAGCTTTAGCTTCAGAAAAAAAAAACGCAAGCAGTCTGCACCATCGAAGCGAAGCTGTCTAGTTTCCGCTGCTCATAGTACCACTTTGAGCGATGTGCCGTTGGAGCTTTCCATTTCTTGCTACTTTGTTTTCGGTTTAATTTTGTGCATTGAAAGAAGGATTCTGTATACAAGCTTAATGCGTTATTTCCCGCTCGTCACATGCCAAGTTGAGTTGGAGAACTCCAGAGCTCATGGAGCCGGTGGTTGACGCTTGTCATGTCCCTATATCTCACTGCAACATTGAGTCACTCACGCGCGGATGTTCTTGACACACGCTGAACCTCCATAAGGTTCATAAGCAAGCACTGAGCCGAGCGCTGTCCAGAAGAATGGTTGCACTGTCCAGAGGAACGGCTGCGCTTTCAGAGCTCAAATGTGTGCGTGTGTATACATATATTTATACGTGTGGGTGCTCATTGTATGCAGCTGAAGTATAGGTATGAATTCTAAGCCAAAGTCAACATCCCATGCCCAGCCTGAAGCATCGTCCAGCTAAAGGACGGCTATTGTTCAACATGTTGGCGGCCACCTGCAAACAGTGCCCCCGCAAAATCACGTTTCCCTGTCGGCCAGCAGCCGCACGCATTCCGCAACCCAACCTTACAAGCTATGTTCCAAACAATCTTTGACACGGACGGAACTAGATCCGAAGAACGCATGAGGGAAGCCCCCCGAATTATGGGCAAAAATATGGGTCTTGATTCTCATGGTTTCCCGGGCTCCATTCCAAGATGGTTCGAAGCTTTAAAGATAGAAGCATGGCATATGACTGGGCAAGACATGCAAGTTCAGTTGCAGCTAGATACTTTCGTTGCCTCGCTGTAACTAGATTCGCGCACTGCCTATCCAAATTCGAGGACTGTACCGATCCAAAAAGGCGTTCTGGTACTGCGCCTACTCTGCAGTCCCACCGCCGCTTTGAAACACAGAACCTGCGCAATGAACTCCGGCTGGTGCCTCTGGCGGCCGCTGCCACATGTCTTTCCCCTGCGCAATCACACCGGCAGAGTGGCAGGCAGCAACGCCCTACAGCAGCAGAACTGCCAATGCAACAAGATTTTATGCCACAGCACTTTGCCAGATCCTTTTGCAAAAGCAGCCCGCTTCAAAACAGTTGACTGAAAGCTGAGAGCTTCGAAGGCTGTCAGCGGTGCCGATCTCCTTCCGTGTGCACCACACCCCCCAACAACCGGACAGGCTCTGCGGTCCCAATACCAGATGGAGATTTAAAACAAAGGACTTTCCTCCAACCGCTGTTTAACCAGACAAGATCTCCATGGTGACCTCCAGACACGGCTGACGCTGCAGACGACGCAGACGCCGAAGGTAATGCCGCACTACATGTGAAGTGCATTCCGCAAAATGTCACGATCCAAGTGCTTCTCTAAGTTAAATTCTCTTCCTATTGCACTGCGTGCTGCAGAATGCCGGAATAGCTATAGGGTCCTTCAGTGGATCGGGTCGCATCTTTAAGCGAGATTGCTGTCAGCCATGCCTGTCAGTCCCTACAAAGCTTCCCCGGTGAGCACAGCTTCAAACAGTCCCGTGCCACTAGCCAGGCGTTGCGAGACTTAGATCAAAATGGCAGTGCGTGGAATTGTGCCAGGGTGAAAACCAGCATAGAACCTTTGTGTCATGTGGTTTTCCCTTTGCTTCATCCGCTTGGAATTGTTTCAACGGTCCTACAGCTTTTGCTGCCTCGTGCAGAAGAAGCTTCTTGACATGATTCACCATCTCTGCCATCTCCTGAATAGGGGCCATCAGTCAGAAACGCAGTAAGCCCGTGACAACTACACATCAAGTTGTTCTCGCATTCTGTCAAGAATCATTGACCCCCGTGTCATGTGGTTGTCCCTAGCTTCATATGATTGGACTTGCTTGAACATCTTTGCAGATTCTCTTTCCCTCATGCGGGACATGCTTGTTGACTTGGCTGACTATCTCTAAACAGACCAACAGCTGACAGACTGGTGTTGCCGTCAAAAGCAGCCAGTCAACCAGCATATCGTCAGGGACCATCAGTCAGAAATGCGGCCGTGGAGTTAAAAATTACAAGACGGCCGTGACAACTACACCGCGAGCTATTCGCACGACCGTGTCAAAGACCATCGTTCCACATGCTTGCGGCCCATGGTAAAACATTTTCCCTGAAAATTCCAGTGTCAGACGTGTCACAGGTGCGATTGCTTTCGTCGTTGAAGGCCATCAGTCCGGCCAGGACTTTGTGACAGGGTCATTCAGTCAATGTCTAAGTTGAACAAAGTTGGGCACTATGGTCTATGGTGGCTAAGCGGCTAAGTGCAATAGATTGGGGCCTTACCTGTGGAGGATCAGATAAGAGAGCCGCGCAGCATCAGGACAGCACAAAACCTTCCAAATCGGCGCAAGCAACACAAGCACTGGTTCATAAACACCACTGAAATTGAGGGATTAAGGAAGTGGAGCCACCATCGCAAGCACAGACTGGGTAGACACCCCCCAAACTTGAGCCATCGTCGCAAGCACAGATTGATCGGTTTCGGTTGCAAACGAGGCTTGGGCCCAATTTGAGCACAAGCACAGATTGATAGACATGGTTGCAAGAGGGTTTAAGGTGAATAATCTGTTACATAGGTGGCCAATATGAAGGGCAGAAATGCGTGGGGCTGAGAGGGATGGAGTAGCGGCGCAAAAAAGTGTAGCAAAGAGAGGGCTGCATAGACTGAGGCAGATCCAGTTAGAGAGGGGGTTTGTGGAAGCTCAGGTAAGGAGCCAGCGGAGCATCAGACCTCCAAAGCAGAGCCAAGCACGGGCTGATAGACACAGATGCAAATGAAGGTTCAGGGTATATATTCTACATGGATGAAGGGCAGTCATGCATTCCAATACCCTCAGCGTCCTGATCCCAGTAGATGGAAACCACGCTGATCGGGTTACAATCAATCCACGCTCCGCGCTCTACACCCGGCACCCTACACCCACGCTCTACATCTCACACTCCGCGCTCTTCACTTCACACTCCACACTCTGCACCCCGCGCTCCCCACCGCTCCACTGCACACTTTACGCTCTACACCTCACACTGTACGCTCCGTTGTTTGAAGTCCACAACCCACATTCCACACTCCATCCGCACTTCACAATCTACACCTCGTACTGTACACTCCATTGTCTGAAGTCCGCGCTCCGCACTTTACACGACGCCCGCGCTCTGCACCTCACACTCGGTGCTCAACGCTCTTCTCTCCACACTCCGCGTGCAGTGCATTTCACTCCCCGCACTAGGCTTCATACGCTACACACTGTACGCTGGACACTCCACACACTCCACTCCATAATTCACGCTCTACAGTTGACACTCCGCACTTTACGCTTGACACCGCGCTTCACGCTACACACTCCACACGCGACGCCCCACACTGCACACTCTGCGCTCTACACCCCGCGCTCTACACCCCGCACTCCATAGTCCACACTTCACACTCTACAGCTCACAATCTACACTCCGCACTCTACACTACACTCCACACTCCACCTCGCGCCCCACTCCCTCCACTCTACGCTCCACACGCTACACTCCACACTCTAGACCCCGCAGTCTGATGTCCACACTCTACACTCTACGCCTGACACGCTACGCTTGACACTCTACACCTGACACTCTACGCTCCACATTCCACACACTACATCGCTCTGCACTCCCCACTCCCCACTCCACACTCCACACTCTAGGCTTCACACTTTCAACCCTCTGTTTGGACTTTGGCAAGCGGCGATTGGGAATGTTTATATAGAGAATTAAGCTGCAAGGTTGAAAGGAAATAGACCATGGTTGAAACTAGACGGCAGTGTGGCCCGAAAGAAAAGCAGTAGGGAGTCGATCAATAGAGGGTGGAAAAGAATATATGATGAAGATGGCGGATGATGAATGATGATGAAGGATGAACGAGGTTGTTGACGCATAATGGCTAATGAATGTATGATGAGTGACAAATAAGCTACTTTATCATATGTGTACCTGTACACCCACATGCCGTCTCTTTAGATGACTGGGATGACCCTGCTGAATCGCGATTTGCGATGTGTGAGTCCAACGTCAATAAGCAAGGCATGTCGTATTTTGGCTGCAAGACAGGAACCGAAGATCAAAATCAACGAAGCGAAAAATAGATCCAACAAGTCGCAAATCCAGGTTAAATTGGCGTCGCCCAAGCTTTTGCTACAAACGTTGCTTCCTCCCAGCGAAGGCTTCGAAACCGCGATCCTGCTGGTGATACCAAGACGCCTTTACACAGAGACCCCTAAACAAAGAGCAACTTCTACACATAGAGGCTTTCACACGAGGAAGCTCTCACAGAGAGAGGCCTTTACACAGAGCAACTTTAACGCACAGAAGCATTTACACACAGAAGCTTTTGCACCGAGAAGACTTTACACAGAGAAGCCTTTACACACAGGCTTTTTCACGGAGGAGTTTTAACACAGAGAAGCTTTCAGTTGCGGATTGGCAGCTCACGCAAGCTGGTCGGCTGCTTCTCCAGCACTTGAACACTTGGGCGCACAGTTTTACACATTGACAACTTCACACAGAGACGCTTTGGCACTGGGACGCTTCACCAAGCAGCTTTTACGCACAGAGGCTTTTGCACAGAGAAACTTTTACACAAGAGAAGGCTTTACACAGAACAGCTTTCACACACAGAAGTCTTTACACAGAGAAGCTTTTACACACAGAAACCTTTATACAGGGACGCTTTTGCACATAAAAGCCTTGACACGCAGAATCTTTTTACACATAGAAGCCTTACACAGGGAAACTTGTGCGCGCAGAAGTTTTTACACACAGACGCTTTTACACACAGAAGCCTTTACGCACAGCACCTTTTACACAGAGAAGCTTGCGCACACAAAAGCTGTACCCGAAGAAGTTTCTACACAGAGAAACTGTTACACAGAGGGGGTTTTACACAGAGAAGCCTTTCTTTACACAGAGCAACTTCTACACACAGAACCTCAGAACCTTCTGCACAAGGAGGCTATTACACACAGACGCCTTTACACCAAGAAACCTTTACACAGGGAAGCTTTGACACACACGCGCCCACTCACACACACACGCCTCGACACACAGTTTTTACTCACCGAAACTTTTACACAGAGAAGCTTGTGCACACAAAAACCTTTACCCAGGGAAGCTTTCACACACAAAGAAGATTCTACACAAACAATCCTGTACACAGAGCAGCTCTCATACGGAGAGGCATTTGCTCACAGAAGAGCACAGAGGCCTCTGCACAAAGAAACTTTCACACAGAGCAATTGTTCCACGTAGAAGCATTTACACACAGATGCCTTTAAACACAGAATCTTCTACACAGAGAAACGTGTACACACAGAGCCTTATCACAAGGACGCTTTTCCACACAGAAACTTTTACACAAAGACAATTCTACAAAGAGAATCCTTCAAGCAACATGTCTTGAGAAACATTTGCACACAGAAGCCTTTACACAGAGAAGCTTGCACGCACAGAGGTTGTTACATGCAGAGGCTTACGCAAAGGGAAATCTGTACACAGAGAGACTTTTACACAGAGAAACCTTGCCACAGAGCTGCTTTGTGACGTTGTAAAATACCAATTTTACCCATGCTTCTGCCGTTTGACCTTTGCTTCGTGTGAAAAGGTTGCATTTGTATTTTCAATATTGTCATTTTACGATTGTTTTTGACATTGGACCATCATTTCGCGCGAAGAAGTTGTGTCTGACATTGGAAAACGGCAATTTCACCACATTTCTTGACTTGTCCATATTTTGCGACAGTTCAAAATCACAATTTGGCAGCAGTTTTTGGTGCGAAAAGGTTGCAGTTGGCATTCCAAAATTGCAATCCTAAGCTAGTTTTGTGACATGTAGGTATGCCGTTAGACAATCGCACTTTTACACCAGTTTTTGCCCTTTGACACGCGCTATCCCGCAGAGGGTTATATAGGTTTCGGCAGCCGCCAGCTGGCTGCCCCTGCCGCCAAAAGAGAGAAATTTAGAACAACTTGAGAATTGGGATACAAGCGGATCACCCGGAAGTTAACTCCTGTGTAACAGTTCCCATGCAACAACTCCTGGAAAACAACTCCTGTGCAACAACTCCTGTGTAAGAAGTCCTGCGTAAATGACATCGGGGAGATTTTGCGGGAAATATCTAGATGTTGAGCACCTGTAGGTTGTGTCAGTGATGTAGATAATGTGTCTGATGTGCATAGATTAGGTTGATATAGATTATGTGGATGATGTATGTGATGTACATGGAGTTGATGTAGATGATGTAGGTGATATCATGGATATAGGATAGATGTAGGAGATGTAGATGAAGTTTATGTAGATGAAGTGAGCAGTTGAATTAGTTCTTTGGAAAAAAACCCTTCGAGGAACTTACGGGGAAAATGCCAAGGTGTATATGAAGTGAACAGTTGAATTAGTTCTTTGGAAAAAACCCTTCGAGGAACTTACGGGGAAAATGCTAAGGTGTATAACAAGAGTAGTCCAAGGTCAAAAAATGGGCAAGGCTTAAAAACATACAATCCAAGGGTTAAGTACAATGGCTATACCTTTCTGTTTGGTTCTTGTTGCTTTGCTTATCAGTTTCGCAGCTTTTCCATTTCATAGCCAAGGGCAACTTGGAAACTGGCACGCTCTGAGCTCAGTCGACCTGGGCGAAGGACGAAGGAAATTCATGTTTTTCTGTTTGCAGTTTGCTTGGTTGATTTTTGGACCGGAGAATTCAGAGGCATTGTTTAAATTCTGTCAAGTATGTTTTGCTATTGCCACTGCTGTTTCTGGGTTTTGCCACTTCTGTTCAAGCCTATGTGGCCACTCCTTGCAGATCTTTGTTTGTGACTCCATTTGTTGGCGCGGTATGCTTCGCATGCTGTGGCACACCTTCACGTTTGCCTTGAGCTGTGTGTTGGCATCAAGGGTGCAGCCTCAGAACCATCTCGACAGTTCGATCAATGTGGACGCCAAAGTTGCAGGACAAAAAACATCCTCTTCTTCAAACGTTTCAGCAACCTGCCGTCAGGGAATGCACATCCAATTGGACACAGCACTGTCGGACAGGCATGTGGTTAACCCCAACACCGAACCTGATGAGGAGCAATTCTTTGTCTTGACAAAGCAGTTGGCAGTTGGTGAGACTGAGAGTGGTGCGTGCAGTGAGCTTGTCAGAACTCCTTCACTCTTCAGATCGGCTAACCCAGATTCAAAGGATGAACTTTGGGATGTTGATGACTGCGAGGCACTTTCCTTTTTGCATGGCTCCATTGAAGTTGGCTGTGAAGTGGATGCCAAAGGCAAGGTTTTCTTGAAAATTCAACAGTTTTCATGTCGGGAGCTCTTGCCCTTCTCCACTATTTGGGAACATGACACGGAATCTGATTCCGCAGAAACCGAGAAGGCTGTGACAAGTGCGTCCAAGTACGAATTTGCAGAGTTCACTTGCAGCAACCCTTTGAAAGCGGGCACCAATTTGCTCCATGTCGGACCAAGCAATGTGCTGCAAGTCGTAGCTGGGCTTCAGGAAGCGCAAGCTGCATGTGAAGCGGATCTTCAGTGTGAGGCTATTGCAATAGAGCAGATAGAAAGCGGCAAATCAGACAATGAAAATGGGCAAGCCGGAAAAAGTGACAAGAAGAAGACAAGGATGCAGAGGTTTCACCTCTTAGACTCTTTCAATTGCATGCCCGTGCGCGAATCTTTCCACTCCACCTTCGTTGCGGGCGAAACAGTGAACCTTCGCTACGCTGCTTACGACCAGCAAGGCTTGCATCGCGATCCAAGTGGCACCGTCCTTGAGAGCTGGAGCTTGCAGGATGCAGAGGTTGACGTTCTGGTGCAATTTTCCCATGGAGCTCAGTATGTCCTTGCAGAACACCTGGTGAAGGAAAATGAGTACACACCCTCTTCTTGGGCTGTTTTGCGGAAGATCCGCGAGAGGAAAGCAGAGTGTGATGACTTGATTGAGCATAGGAGTTGTGACGTGTTCAGTCGGGCAATGGCCGAGAAGCTTGATGCGGGAACGCCTCCCTCCTGCCATCAGGCATGCCTGGAGAAGATACAAGCAACTCAGCATTTGAGCAAATGCTGCGTCTTTGCCGGCAACGTTTGCGCTTTGACCAGTGGACTATTGTTTGATCTGGATGATGAGGAGGACAATGAAAAAAAGCCGCTCTGGGAGTGGGCTGGGAGTTGCTACCCAGAGCCATGCTCTTTGGATCCAACGTGTGCTTTCCGGAAAGGAAAGCTTCCGAGGCCAGATGCTTCAAGTGCTTTCAGCGATGCAGAGACAGTTTTCTTTGACTTTGCGCATCCTTTGACTTTGCCATTTTTCATCGACGAAGCCAAGGGTCTCATATACCATTTCACTTCAGACGATCCCAAGCTCGAAGCTGTCAGGAGGGACAAGAGGCGGCTTTTGCAACCTGTAGGGCAGATAGCTGTCGCTGACAGGAAGAAGTTGGGAAGAAAAACTTTTGGAAAGTTGCCAGGTGGCTTCCGCATGTCAGACAAAGGTGCCATTGCAAAGTTTCAACAAGAGATGCATGAAACCTGCGCAAAATTTGGCCACAGCATTGGGAGAAGATTGCTCGCTCCAAACTTGGAAGAGGCCCTGGCATCTGATGAATGTGAGCTGCACCGAGCTCGTCATTCTCTTGACACCTGCCTTGTCAAAGCAGGCTGCCATGCGCAGAGCAAGGAGGATGCAGATCATGCTGATTGGCTGCCTTTTTCTCCTACTGAATTTGCACAGCTACCTTATGATCTTTTGGCATGGCAGGCTCCTGCAGCATTCTGCTGCAGCACCGTTTACACAATTGATGAACGGCAAGAACATATGATGAAGACCTTGTTGGACAAAGCCGAGGTCAAAGGTGTGAATCTTGATCAAATTGATGATGCCTCGGTCCGAACAAAGTTGAAGAAATCTGTGAAGAGTGGCTCTTCTGCTTTGAAAAAGATGCTTCTGCGTCATGTTTCGGAGGAGGCCGACTTCAAATGGTTGGGCCAAATGGTTCGCCTGGCCTTGGGTGAGCTGAAAAAGATGTTAGCCGATCTCCAGGAGACGGTCGAAACTGAAGGCTCTGACAATGTCGAGATTGCAGAGGACGGCGCTTCGATTCTGCAGGTTGCTGAGGATGGAGACCACGTCACTCCTTCTGGCCGTCCTGGGTTTGTCATTGCCCGCTGGTCACAAGAGAAGGGCGCTTTCTTGCAAACAGATCCAAACTCTACGCGAACCCCCTCCACCTTGCACAAAGCTTGGAATCTGATCTCTTCAGTGCCAGGGGCAATTTATCAGTATGGTGTGCACCCTTTGTGGAACTATGTGGCGAAACCATTGCTGAAATGGGGGCTTTCACTCATGAAATGGATTCTGGAACACCCTCGCGCAGCTCTGTTCATTTCCAAGTTTGGCCTGATCGTCAAGGACCGCCTTTGTGAGAAAGCTTCTTTCTATATGTATGGGGATCCTGAAGTGGCGGCCGTTGGTGCTTTTGCGAAAGCAATGGATTCTGCCAAAGAGCCGGCGACCTAGTATGATCTAGTTACAGCCTGGTTAGACCTAGGTGCCCTGCCCCAGGATTTGCGCAAGAAGTTCTATGCAAATGCTGCGAGAGGCAGAGAGAGTCTGCAAATGATTGTATTCTTGGCTCTTTTGAAAGCTGTCAAGCATTCAGAGTATAGGGGCTAATCGAAAAATGTTTTGACACCTACGAGCTTTAGGCTAGATGTGGAGTAGAGTTGTAGAGAGTTGGGGTGGAACCGTCACCGGTGCTGAGGTTAGACAAATATGTTCGTAAGACTTTCTCGCCGGCGGTGGTGCTGGACGGGCTAAAGGATATAATGGCTTCCAGCCCCATGATGAACACAATCGCCGAGACCGGTCAATTCAGTTTCTCGCTTCTTTTGTCATGGGCAGGTTTTGCAACCGGGGGTCCCATTGTGGCTCTGGTTGGGACGATGTCATCTCTTTTAGCCCAAGCTGGCCTGGAAGCTGGCCGGCGGGCAATGGAACTCATGATCTATCAAGAGATTGCAAAGGAAATCCCATCAAACCTCTTTGACACGCTGACCCAAAAGTGCCTCTACAAGCGGGAAGCCCGCCAGGAGGCAACATGGAATGCGACTCAGGCAGAGTTGGTGAGTGCTGGCAAGGATGCCATATCGAAAGTGACTGAAACAGTGCAAAGTGCGGGCAAGACCTTGTCTGATCAAATGAGTCGCTGGAGCAGTTTCTTCTCATCTGTAAAGAAGTGAGCCGACAGACAGTACGAGGTCGCGGGGTCTTGTTGCAAAAAAAGTGTGCAGAGAGATCAGAGGGCATGCAAGTATGTTATCATGTAGATCCGGGGGTTGCATCCTGTGTTTAGAATAAGATTCACCATCAACCGCTATCAGTGCGAGGCTTGTCAAAGTGGTCGTGATCTTTCGGGTCCCAGAAATAAGCAAGGCAGGTGCTTGCAAAAACCTGGAACCGTTTTTGATTGATTCACATGGATTCTCGAATGTCTTGGGTTTCAGTGCAGGTAAGGGCTCGTCGGAATTTGGAGGAGGGGCCGGTGTTTTGCTTTGAGCAACTTTTCACCTTTCGGGCGGGTTGAAGCTTCACGAAAGTTTCGGGGTTCCGAAGCGGTGGCAAAGAACATCGAGGCGTAAGAGTTTTTCCCTGCATCTTTGTGAGCGGTTCTTGTTCTTCTGTCCTGCGCTAGCGTCCGCCCCTCCTCCTTGGCCTCCTCCTCCCTCCTCGGCTCTCTCACGAACAACTCTTTCACACGCACGCACGCACACACACACACAAGTCTTTCACACACAACTTTGTGACACACAACTCTTTCACGCATTCACACTTCAGCAGAACTGTCGTTGCGAATTGGGTAGTTAGAGTGGATCTCACGTGCAAAAGCAGCTCATGAAACCTGACAGGAGAGGGAGCAGTGAGTGAAATGAAGATTCAGCTGAAGCCATTACCCGCCGATCAAAAGAAGCCATAGCCAGTGCTGTTGCCATAGTCGCGCCATGGCGGTTGAGAAATAAAATGAAATAAAATAAATCATAGTAAATGAGTAAATCGACTTACCAGATTGCGACAACAGTGCAGCAAGTATGATCGTGGCAAATCTTCGAAAAGAAGGTTGGACAAATTGTTCGGCATGCTGGTTCTGGGCTTGGCCGGTGGTCATAAACCGAAAGTGTCAAATGAAACTGTTTCGCAGGTACGTCCAGGTGATCAGCCTGGCTATCCTAAGGACGCCATCGAGAGCTTTGTTGCTTTGTTGGGCACAGCTCTATGGGCCTTCTGTGCCCCCTTGCCTTCTAATGGAGATGTACGTCAGACCTGACTTCAATAAGTCAAATGAACAAGAAGAGCAAGGTAGTGGTAAAAGTTTTACATCTCTTCAGATGTTACGCGCATGCGCCCCGCAACAGCAGGGCTTTTTTGGAAGACGTGCATGACGTCAGAGAAATTGTCACAGTGGATCCAAAAATGAGAATCAAAGTGACAAATTGGAAGCAAAAAGCTGGTTACAAACTGCGTTGTTCCTCGACGGACTAAAGCTCAGTGGCTTGAGCTGCAACAATGTTAGCCAATTGCATCAGCTGAGTGTTGAGCGTGGCCAAATCAAGAGAGCCAGGCGCGTGGAGATCTCAGTATCAGCGGCAAGAGATGCCATGGCTTCGGTCTGAGGATACGGAAGTCGGTTCAAGGCGGTCAGGGGCTGAGCCACGTACACCGTTAGAGGTTCCAAGGAGGAAGTGTTCGCTAACTGTCCGGTAGTATCATGGTCAGTCGTTTGATCTTCCTCAGGGACAATAGGAACTTCTTCAACATCATAGTGGCGCCGCCATTAATTGCCAAGACGCTGAGCTTGTCCCCAATTGCCCGTGACTCTGTGCCAGTAGCTCTCCGGAGTGGTACAGCGTGTATGCTCATTCCGCATGTTGAACTCTTCGACTTCGAGGTGTTTTTGTCCGTTCGTGATGAGGATAATGCAGGCCACCTGGTGATCTTGCCGCTGGGAGTAATCAAAGGAAGTTTAAAAGTCTATACTTCCGTGTAACGGAGAACTAAAATCAATGGCAAGAGATGTCAAAGGCAAGAGATGTCGAAGGCAAGGAATGTCAAGACCAAGGGATGCCAAAGGCGAGGGATGTCAAAGGCAAGGGATGTCAAGAGCAAGGGATGTCAAGAGCAAGGAATATCAAGAGGAAAGGATGTCAAGAGCAAGGGATGTCACAAGCAATGGATGTCACAAGCAAGGGATGCCCAAAGCCAGGGATGTCAAAAGCAGGGGATGTCAAAAGCAAGGGAAGTCACAAGCAAGGGACGTCAGAAGCAAAGGAACGTCAGAAGCAAAGGGATGTCACAAGCAAGGGATGTCACAAGCAAGGGATGTCAGAAGCAAAGGGATGTCAAAAGCAAGGGATGTCACAAGCAAGGGACGTCACAAGCAAGGGATGTCACAAGCAAGGGATGTCACAAGCAAGGGATGTCACAAGCCAGGGATGCCACAAGCAAGGGATGTCACAAGCAAGGGATGTCAAAAGCAGAGGGTGTCCAAAGCAAGGGATGTCACAAGCAAGCGATGTCACATGCAAGGGATGTCAGAAGCAAGGGATGTCACAAGCAAGGGACGTCACAAGCAAGGGATGTCACAAGCAAGGGATGTCAGAAGCAAGGGATGTCAGAAGCAAAGGGATGTCAAAAGCAAGGGATGTCACAAGCAAGGGACGTCACAAGCCAGGGATGTCACAAGCAAGGGATGTCAGAAGCAAGGGATGTCAGGAAGCCTCGCACAAAAGCTTCCGTTTCACATCTTCAACCGTCAGTTTTTGAGGGAAGTCTCGCACGAAAGCTTCGTTTTCACATCTTCCACTTTCTGTTTTTGAGGGAAGTCTCGCACGAAAGCTTCGTTTTCACATCTTCAGCTTGCAGTTTTTTCCTCGCATCTTTGTGTGGGGTTCTTGTTTTTTGTTGTGCATCCTGGCCGCGCGCCTTCCTGCCCGCTCCCGTCCCGCCCGCTCACCGCTCACACACAACTCACTCACACAAAATTTACTCACACACATCTTACTCACACACAACTTATTCACACACAACTTACCCGCGCACAACTTACACACAACTTACCCACGCACAACTTACCCTCACACAACTTACTCACACACAACTTACCCACACACAGGCGCAGCACTTGGTGACATCGACCTCCGTTTTGTCTGGCAGGCGTGGCGCTTGGAGACACGGACCTTCGTTTTGTGTGGCAGGCGTGGCCCTTATGGCATTGGGCTGGGTCTGCTGACGCGCTTGGGTCCGCTTGGTCGCCTGTGACGCCACGGCGTTTTGCGTGGCAGGCGTGGCGCTTGGTGACATCGACCTTCGTTCTGTGCAGCAGGCGTGGCACTTGGAGACACGGACTTTCGTTTTGTGTGGCAGGCGTGGCGCTTGTGGCACCGGGCTGGGTCTGCTGACCCGCTTGGGTCCGCTTGGTCGCCTGTGACGCCGCGGCGTTTTGCGTGGCAGGCGTGGCGCTTGGTGAAATGGACCTTCGTTCTGTGTGGCAGGCGCGGCGCTTGGAGATACAGACCTTCCTTTTGCGTGGCAGGCGTAGCGCCTATGGCGTTGGGCTGGGTCTGCTGACGCGCTTAGGTCCGCTTGGTCGCCTCGTTTTTCGTGGCAGGCGTGGCCCTTGGTGACATCGACCTCCGTTTTGTCTGGCAGGCGTGGCGCTTGGAGATACAGACCTTCGTTTTGTATGTTTTGTGTGGCCGGTGTGGTGCTTATGGCACTGTGCTGGGTCTGCTGACGCGCTTGGGTCCGCTTGGTCGCCTGTGACGCCGCGGCCTTTTGCGTGACATGGACTTCCATTTTGCATGGCAGGGGTGGCGCTTGGTGACATCGACCTTCGTTCTGTGCAGCAGGCGTGGCACTTGGAGACACGGACTTTCGTTTTGTGTGGCATGCGTGGCACTTATGGCGTTGGGCTGGGT
Source organism: Symbiodinium sp. clade C Y103 (assembly GCA_003297045.1). Lineage (NCBI taxonomy): Eukaryota > Dinophyceae > Suessiales > Symbiodiniaceae > Cladocopium > Cladocopium sp. clade C. Next base: position 46,002 of record BGPT01001997.1, on the reverse strand, counting down.
CTGCTGACGCGCTTGGGTCCGCTTGGTCGCCTGTGACGCCGCGGCGTTTTGCGTGGCAGGCGTGGCGCTTGGTGACATCGATGTATTTCAGTTTAGGCTGCAAGCTTCGTTTCGTGCGTTCACTTGACTATCGCGCTCCCTCTGACTTGCGGGAACGATGCACTCCAATGCAAGAGGCCCAGGAGCAGTCAGAGCATCTGAGGCAGGCGGCCGCGACCTTTGCGGACAGAGTTGCCGAATGGACCCTGCAGCTGTGTGACGCTGAGCGTGTGCATTTTCTGTCTCTCGCAACAGGGTTGAAAGCGCACGTGAACAAAACCTGATCACGCAGCAAGATCCTGTGCTAGGCATTGTCAGTGATATGTGCACGCGCCTGCTTGCCACAGTGCGTGCAGAGCAGGCGTCAACACCACGAACTGAAGCCGCAGCATGATCCGTTGAAGTCGAAGATTGACGCGACGTGTGGAAATCTCTAAATTTCTTGGCGCAACTTGGAAAATAAGAAAGTTGCCGTGCGGGAGAAGAGCACCTTCATCATGCAGCAACAAGTGATTCAGTCGTGTGACACTTCGCTGCTGAGGCCGCACGAACGTTCGCGCCCCAATCCATTGCGATGCTGTGTCAGCACGTTGCCAGCAATCTGGTTCAAGTTGCATAGCGATTGCACGGTCTGGCAGTTTTGCTCTTTATCACGTCCTTATTGCCAGGTGCTTGTCCTTGTCCAGGCCCAGATCAAGTGACAGGTCTGGATGCTCAGAACATGTTTTGTAAGGTCTGGATGCTAAAAACCATTTTTTGGATCACGTGTCACTTTGCCCACGCCCTTTGCTCAACAAGGTACCAGATGTTTCCATTCCTCTGTCATGTCGTTGCCGCCAGGTATTTTTCCGTCTTCATCGTGCTCCAGCCATCGACGCCGAGATGAGTCGGATGCAAGCTGCCATGGGAGGAAGCCTGTAGGCACCCAATGCCTTGCTGTCAACCCGAACTGAAGCCGCAGCATGATTGGCTGAATTCGAAGATTGACGCATCGTGTGGATATCTTCCAAAATTGTTGGCGCCCTGCGCAAGCAGAGGACCTTTATCGGACGGCTACATGTGATCCAGTCGTGCCACTGAGTTACCACCCGCCGTTCTGCTCTGTGCCGCTGAGGTACTTCTTAGGCAACACCACACCCATACATCACCACCCCCGCACACACACACATACACGCACCCACCACACACAGACACATCCACACAAACACGCACACACACACACACACCCACACCCGCACCCGCACCCGCACACGCACACGCACATGCACGCACACGCCCACACACACACACACTTGAACAGAAACATCGTATCGAATTGGGTAGCTAGAGTGCATCATACGTGCAAAAACATTGCAGTAAACCTGACAGGAGTTGGAGCGGTGATTGTAATGGAAGGTGTATGCGAAGTTCGTGGAAACTGTGCAGTAAAGATTCCCTGAAATCAGATTGCGCCAACCGTGGAGTAACATTTCAATCGTCGTGCCGGTTCTTGGCTTAGCCGGCCGCCATTGACGGAAAACTGCAAATGGAAAAACTGATTGGCAGGTACGTCGATGAGCGCCCCCATCGATATCACAGGCAACTGATGAGCGTCTTTGTTAGTGCCGGTCTCATCAGTGCCCCCGGCACCCCCTGCTGAAATGAGCAATAACTTGGTGAGAAACGAAAAGCCTAGCAGGAAATCAAGCACCAGGTAGAAGTTTTACATCTCTTCAGATGTTACACACCCACACACACACACACACACACCCGCACACACACACACACACGCCCCGCCGCAGCGGGGCTTTTTTGGAAGACTTGCGCTGTTCACATTAAGTCAGCGGATCAAAGGATCAAAATGGACGAATTAACGGGCCCTCACAACTGGGCGGCATCAGTCGGGGTTAGGTGGACTTCCATAGGGAGGGCATTAGCTTTGGTTAATAGGCCAGCAAGTTGATGAATCTGAGTCGCCAAGGTGTTCATGTCAATCGGAGTAAACAGGTTGCGAACTTTTGAATCTTGCACTAACCGGAGCAGTTGGTTTCTTTGTTGTTCCGGAAAAGCTGCCGGAGGGAGTGAGCGGCAAACGGTCATGAGCTGAGCCGCATACACCGTAGCCAGATCCAATGTCGAAACATCCGGAAGTACACCCGCCGTGGGATCCCTGACCTCAGGTGCAGGTACTGGATCCACTGGCAAAGTCTCGGGTCCATAATGTTGGCGCCAGTAATTGCCCATCTTCTGAGCGGTATGCCAGTCTCCCACCAACTTGTAGAAAAAGAATTCCACTTGATGTTCCCGAAACGAATTGGTCTCAAGGTTGAGCTCGGCGACCTGGAGGTCGCTTTGGGTAGCCATTCACACACGGTGAAAGTCACTTGATGTTTGGGGATACGTTTCATGCCGGCCGGGTTCACAGGGACCGGAACACGGTCATCATCAGTGGCATCAGGGATGAAGGGAGCCGCTGGTACAATGTCTGCTGCCCCATACGTGGTATCGTAGTCCATTGTAGTTCCAGAGAGACCAATCAAGTCGCCAACGTGCGGCGGGGGCAATGGAAGGACAGATTGAGAAGATGCCGATCCCGAAGTAGGGGGGCGAGAGTCGGTTGGCCAGGTAAGGTGAGCCATGGCCGCATCACGTTTGATTCCTGGCATCTTGAACCTGTAAGAAACCAGAAGGAGTGCATGAAGGTGACAAACTTCCAACAGAGAGAAGCAAAGGAGAAGGAGAAACGAAGAAAGAGAAACAAAGAAAGAAAGAAAGAAAGAAAAGGCGGAAAAAAGAACGAGAGGTAAGACAAAATGAACCTAACACATCAGAAGTAGCCAATTTTCCGGAAGACTCGGCGAGGTTTACATTCAAGGTAAAATACAAGTGGGATCATACAAATGACACATGACTGTGCATGCAAATGGAACCTGTGCATTTGGGTGGCGCTTGGAAAATCCCATGTAATTATTGAATTGATGGGTCAGCCACTCAGGCCGGTACTGGTCCAAGAGCTTTCGAAGGTTCCACAATGGTTGGTCCCGGGTGACTTGAAAAGCTTCAAGACCATTGTTTTCATCGTAGCGGACTTCCAGGTCATCGGTTCGTAGCGAGATTTGCCACTGCTCTTCAATCCTCTCAACAACACCAGAAAGCATAGTGTCAAAGGTGAAGGTATCCACTTGATTGGCGTAGACAAACCTGTTGTATTGCCAAAGAGCCTTCTCTTCCATGGAGGTCAAGGGAACATGGTTCAAAGGGTGCATGGCACAAAAGTTCCAGTTTTCTTCTGCAAGACTGGAAAATACCAAACGGAGAGCTGGGAGGTTCGTCACGGGAACGAGATCGTTCCACTTGCATGGTGACCAGAAACAGTGAAGCCGGTAGGGCGCTGTAGCTTGAGAATAAAACCGGAGAGGCACAGGTCACAAGAAAAGAGGAAAAGAAGAGCAATTGAAGACCAAGTACAGCATATTTTCATCAAGTTGGACGGCTACGGCAAATCAACCTACATATAAAAGGAACCCATTGGTCCGAATGGTCTACGGATGACCAAGCGTCATATTGACGGCGTGGCCAGTCAGGGCGGCAAGTAGAGAGGACTCGCATGATCGAATGATCTGGCTGTAGGACAATGTCGTAGCCTTGGCCGTCTTCCTAGTGGAGTTGGATGGTGGATGTGGCGACCACGACCTGCCATTGCTCCATCATGCGGTAGGAAATGGCTTTCAGGAGATCATCAACTCGAGTGACATCCAAGTTGTTCGGATGAAGGTGTTTTGACACTTGCCGCATAGCTTGTTCGGAATAGCCACTCAGGTGTTCATAGATGTCGCGGTTCAAGGCAGCATAATACCGGTACCTTCGAGATAAAGATGATAAAGGAGAGAAGTCGATGATGATCATCACAGGACGAGGTGGAAACCGTAGGTGAGCAGGTAGATGTCGAGCAGGAGGAGGGTAGTTCGGTCGTTGGCTGAGGCGACACGGCCATGGCCACGGAGCAGAGGAAGGGGCATAGGACATATTTGGCGAGTGGGGAGAGAACTGCAGGTGGTCAGCTTCCATAAATAAAGAAATGAAGTATGGGTCACTCGATGAGACGGAAAGCGAAGACAAGGAAAAGGAAAAGGCAGAGAAAAGACGGGAAGAGGAACCGAAAAGTAGTGTGAGAAAATTAAGGTGAAAGAGAAATGTTGCAAAAACACCCGTTAGCGGCCGTACAGCTGCAACTGTTTTGGACAAAAAGGCAGCTGCAAGGTTCAGCATAAGAATTGTCAAAGCACTACTACAACCTAGTCCCCTTCAGCGCGTGGTCGTTCAAGACCATTGGAGCGATCTTTGCCAGTAGACTTGAGCCACAGCCATCGGGCTTTGCAACTTTCAGCACTTCTATGTAAGCGTTGGCCGATGGTCTTCCAACTTGGTCGAGCCTTGTTGTCCTGCTTGTAGTGGATCAGCTCTTTGTCGTTGGGGAGAAATTGGCGGATTTGGACCCGATGGTGGGGCTGCCGCAGAGCCTGGCCCTGGTGGAGGTGATGGGGGCCTGGTGGAAACATTACGGTCGTCTGAATCCGAGGTCGCTGTGGGATCGACTGGTGGATTGGATGGAAGTGGTTCAGGTGCCGGAAGAATTGGAGTAGGAGTTAAGCCTGCCTCTGGAGCAGACGGTAACGAGGATGTTGATAGTACCGGATCGGAAACCGAAGTGGTTGGATTGGGTGGAGGAGGCATCTCGGTGGACGGACAAGAAGAAACTGGAGTGGAAGCAATGCGACGTCGTTTGACTCTTCGTTCCGTAGCAGGTGGTGGAGAAGAAGAAGGAAGGGATGGATTAGCAATGTGAGGAGGACCGTGAGGTGCGGATGTGGAAATTGGTAGAAGTGATGTGGACGGAGGAGGCAGGAGCCGGTGGATGGTCGTTAGAAGAAAGAGGGTAATGACGTGAAGCCAAAGTCTGATGAGAGCGGTGAGCGGAAGGGCCACGGGGAGGATGACGAGGGCCAGAGGTCATGATGGAATCAGGATGAGACAACGGGAGGGTGTCGGGTGGTGGTCCAAAGAAGGATTGGGTCTGGCCATCAGTAGTGTGAGTGACAAGGGCCCTGTCCGAGGTCGGGCGGCTGGAGCTGGCAGGAGAAGATAATCGACCTGGATGAGGAACAAAGGACGTCAACCCCCAGGGAGGGGAGAAAGGCGTAGAAGCCGGAATGTGTCCAACATCAGCCGGAGGGACAAACCATGGCATATGGCCCGCAAGATACTGCAGATGGAGCAAAGCGTTGCCCAAGTGGTATGTCATAGCAGGGCGAGAATCCATGAGGATGAGGGTCCGAATCGAAACAAACGAAGAAAAAGCGGCGAGCTTGAGCCAACAAACTGGGATTACCACAGGTAACTGAGTGCAGTAAGATGCAAATGCTAGACAGGTTATGCAGGATGAAACCTGGGATCGCTTGGTGAGTCACGGGATTGATATCAGCGCAACTCCTTTTTAGGTGATCGATGTCAAAATCTGTGAGGATATACGGTGGAGGTCTGTTGCCTCGAAGCCGGCTAAGGTGTACAGGTCGATCAATTGTTGGATGCCAGCATGTACTCGATGAAGAGGATGGGCACCCTTGGCCACAATGTGGCAGCGAGACAAGAGCACTTTGGGTGGAGAGGCCGAAAAAGGTGAAAGGACCTGGGAGGTATCAGTTGGGCCACAGTAGATGAGCTCAAAGGGTTCAGTGGCAATCATGAAGCCCCAAAACCCTTGATCCGGTTCCGTCTCCAGAAGAATAGGACGTCCATAGAAACCTTCGTCAAGGAGAGTCTCGTACGGTGGCATGTCCACCAATTTTGGGTCGCCAAGAAGAAGTCGGTTGTCATCATATCGGATGTGACGTACAAAAAGATGATGGTTGGACAAGATCTCCTTGAAATTGTGGTACCAGATCTCTTCACTGATTGAAACCACCATCAGGCACAGGGCCGGAGAAAGTGGGCTACCCATGGGGCTGCCTCGGCGTTGTTTGATACATCCAAGGCAAAGGTTTGCATGTCCAGCGCTGTAGTGAGAAGGGAGGGCACGTCTCCAATAGTGATTTTGCTAGTCACGTTGAGACGCCGAAACGTACGGCCGTTGATGAGGTCACCAGGTTGGTTGGATTTGCCTGGATATACGGAAAAGACCTCCGCGTTGTTGACATTCATCTTCGGACGTAAAGAGTCCAGGAGCATGTACCAGGCACCAATGAAGCGATCGGGTTCGATGCTAGTAAAGAAGCCAGCTAAATCTTGGTTGAACAAACGGAGGGGTTGATTCTCAGGAATGGACTTCAAGATGGCCAGGAGTTCATAAACGTCACCAACCGCGATGTGGTGAGGGCAGCCCACTGGAATGAGTTGATATAGCATCCGGGCCAGGGGCCGGAACGGGGCGTCAACGAACGAAATGATGGGGCGCCCACTTTTGTATTCCTTTTTGGCCTTGCTGAGGATATAGCCCGAAGGAGTTTGTCGTCCGCGACCAATGGCCCATGGATAGCTTCGTCCATACTGTGTCTTCAGGACATCGACGAGGGTGTCCACAACCTGCGTGGGGGTGTCCTCACCAGTGACGAAAACTTGTGGATCCATGAAAGTTTTGTCGATGGCTTCGAAGTAGACGACTGGACAAAAGATCCGGAGAGAGGAGGCATGTTTGTCCTCACAGTGGAAGATTGCACCAGGAAAAAGGTTTTGAAGCTGAGTAATGGTCGATTTGGTGAGGTGAAATGCAATTTGGGTTTTGTGTTGAGACCACAAGGTGTCAATAAGTTCTTGGAACCTGGCAGTGGGAATGGACGGAAGGCCGTTCGTGCGTGCCCATCTTCGAAAGCTCTGAGAGATCTGGCGACTGTAGTCACGTTTGGATGGAAACGCCTTGTTGAGAAGAGATCCAGAACACAGCGGTTTGAGAGGGTCCGGTAAAAGAGGTGCCAAAAGGGCTCCGGAAAGGACCCGGTGTGATGCTGTGGGATTCAAGCTGGCGGGTCTGCAGGTCGGCCAGTGTTGGCAGCAGCATGTGGGAGTGGTTCCCATAGACCAGTCGATCATGGCTGCACAGGATGTCAAGCACAGCCTGATGCTTGACAAAAAGGACTTTGAACGAAGGGTTGTGGCACGGGACGTGATGTGCGATCACTTCGTGGAACCACTGGCGCAAAAAGCGACTGATGGTGCGTTCCAGGTCTGGTGAAAGGGTCCGCGGGATGCGGATGGCCGCCGCTTTGGGTGCTGGTTTTAATTTTCCTTTCCACCATGCAATAGTGGTGTCAATAGCCTGGATGGACATGGTGCGAAAGGGCTCTTGGATATTGCAAGCCAGCCGACAGAGAGCATAGGTCACGGTGAGGCCCCCGTCATGGGAACGAAGAAACTTGGTAGCCTCAAATCGAGACTTTGTGTTCGAACCCAGATCGTGGATCAATGTCCACATTGCAAGCCGACTCTGAAACCGAGCAGAGCCAAGGATCCCTTTTACAATCGTGGGAGTGAACTTGTGACGTCTTTTGCGCCATAGCGTGGCCAAGCCAAATTGAGGATTCAGACTCATAGCAGGTCGTTTGAGGAGGCCTTTGCGGAGGTGAAAAAATTGGCAAATGAAAGGATAGTTCAAACGAGGTTGCCATTCTGCATCAGGGCTAATTCAAGACTGCGAAAGTTTGGACGCCGGATGAAGATTGGGAATGGGGCCCAGGTGAACAAGCTGTTCTGCTCATGCCAATATCGAAGAGAGAGTTCGGCCTGTACAAGGCGGTCGTTGCCCAGTTGGAGGAACTTCCGAAGTCGGGAGTGTTCCCGAGACATGACTCCATTGCTGGTGGAGCCAAGACTTTGGGTTGCATGTTCTGCACATGGGTAAAGCGGATATAGACCGAATTGGGTTGGAAGAAATCTTGCATAAAAAGGACATGGTCCGACAGAGTGGGGGACCAAAGGTAGCGGAGATTGGCACAGCCTTCCAAAATTGCTTTCGGCTTGGAGTTGGGATTAAGGCCATGGATGATCATAAGGAGCATCAAGCGGGCTTGGGCAATGCGAAAGGCAAAGAACAACATGATAGATGGGGAGGTGGTAAATGGAGTGAGGATAAGGAGAACCAGAATCATCGGGTGAATGAGGTGGAGAAGCGACTGAAGGTGTTTGTGCTTGAGCTTTCGGCGAAGCTGAGAACCTAGTCAACAATTCATGGTGAGAGCAATGGTCAGGACCTTGACCAGGTTGGTGTCATTGAAGTTGCCCTTGAGGATGGACATTGGGAGTCCCATCATGGGCGCCGTGCGTTGAATCGTGTCCACAGCGGATTCAGGTTGGTTTTGCCACCATTCTTCAACTTTGGCAAGATTGCGTTCCACCGTGGCGCGTTGGGCTGGCGAGAGGTTCAAGTCTTTGACCCACTGATTGTAGGGACGCACAGCCATTGAGGTGGGAGCGTTGTCTTTGAGCCAAGTATTTGCAGTAAGAGGGGTTACCAGCAGACTGGCTGGTTCGAATTCCGGTGCGGGAGTAGCGGCATTCCCATGAAGAGCTCGGTGGATGGGCGTGGAAGGGCGAGGGGCAGACGGTGAGGAGGTAGAGGGAGGTGGCGGAGTGGAGGATTCAAGTGGAGCAGCATCCGAAGTGTCGCCCAGTCGTTGTTTTAGTTCAGCGACCTGCTGTTGTAGTTGGGTGATGGTGTGTTGGGACGATGGATCGGTAGCTTTCATCGGCGCCCACTGTTGGATATATTCTGCCACGCCCTTGGCTGCATACTTCGTGCTGTTGATCTTGTCCAGTGTCTGGCCGTCTTGCCTGGCTCTGCAATGCGACACCTTATCCAGGTCGATGCCACGAGTCCGGAGCTGCGAAAGCAATTCAGTACCAAAAACCACCGCAGCGATGTCACCAGTCGGGATCAAAGCTCACGACCATGAGCAAGCTTCCGAAGCCAAAAGTTGTCTGCTTGTTGATAAAGCAAGGCCGCCACTGGCAATGCCAGAGGATCACAACCTTCAATGTCCAGTCGTTGAGTGAAGGCTGAGGACCGAATGGTTCGAGGGAAAGTCAAGCCGTTGACTTTATGGCAGTCGTGGTGATTGGAATCCGCCTGCCAAAATTGGTTGGCATCGAAGCCATATACTCGTGCTTCCTCTTGTGTGGGGGAAGCAGAAGCCGGAGTTGGAGGGCGAGATGGCGGATTAGATCCTCTTTGCGAAGGACAAGGAGAGGAAGCTGGTGCTGAGGGACCACCGGAGGGGTGGGAGGTGAGCGGTGTGGCGTGGATGGGTTGAGGACTTGAGTAGTAGGTGGAATGGGCTGAATGGCAGGGATGGCTTGAGACGGAGGGTAGCACTGAGTAGGAGGACATGGCATCGGTGGGAATGGATGAGAAGGGCCAGAGTTCCAACTGCGTGGAGGAGCAGGAATGCCAGTGGAAGCAGGTCCAGGGCTTCGAGCATAAGATCCGGGCATGTGGTAAGGTCCCGACGCAGGCTGCCACACAGGTCGGAAAGTATGAGGTCCGGCCGTGATTGGGCTGCACCCATAGGTCCACGCCACACTGGAAAACCAGGGAACGAGCGAGCATCTGTTGGAGAACGAGATCGATCGGAGAAGAAAGGACAAAAGAAAGGAGCAAATAACAAAAACCAGCAAAGGAGGTCAATCAATTTCCTACCCTGCATTCAGGGGTACTAGGCTTAGCCCCGTGCCAATCAACATACGGGAGAAGGGGTTCTGGGCTTAGCCCCATGCCACCAGCAAGAATGAAGCTTGTGAAGAACTTCAGATTGAGACAACCGGGCAGATAGCCGAGACAGCATTTTTTCGGAAGACGATGTCCAGAGATGAGCCCTACAAACTTTAGTACAAAGCTAAGTGTGGAGCCACCCTCAGGGATCATCATCATCACCATAACCTCCACCATAAGTTTCCCAAGAGCGAATGCGGCGGTTGTCTGGATCAGGTGGCTTTTCTTCCTTAGCATCCTCAGTTGGATTGTAAGGTTTGGACCGATGTTTCCGATCGCGGATGAAGGATAGGTCATCCCAAACGACGATGACACTCTTGATGGTGCAATGTTCACTCCGTGCCACCGTGTACTTCTCAGCTGATGTCACGACGCCGCGAACGGCGCACTGAAGTTGCACCATGTCGTTGCCCCCTGCTTTTAAGGGCAGGTGTTCACTGGCTCCTTTGTATTGAAGAGCCAAGAGAATTTCCTGTTGACCTTTCCCCCGTGCTGATGCTCTGTCCAGGAGATCTATAACGTTCCATCGAGGAATCTCGCCTTCGCGACTGGTGATGGCAGCGCCCATGGAATAGCGTCCGTATGTGGGCTGTTCGCATTTTTGAAGTTGTTCGCAGTATATAAGTCCAGTCCGCCGGGCGTACCAGCGCCTCTGCCAAGGCATACTTTGCACCAATGATATCGGTGCCGTGAACCATTGCCCAACTGAAGTTAGCCTTTTCAAGGAATGGAGGTTTTCCTTGCGAGGAATGCGGGACAATGGCATAAAGCGCTGTCTTGGTAGTTTTTGGAAGAGCAAGGGTGTAGACCTTGTCGAAATTGATTTCTTCCAAACAGTGGGAAGCGCCTAGGACGCTGATGAGAGCCTGGATCTTGGATTCCGGAATGGAGGAATCTATTTTCTTCACAGCATCTCTGGCGTGTCCGCTGGTAGTGGTTGCCAATGTAGGTCGGTCCTTGTCAAATATCTCATTGGCCGCTGGAGTGCGAGTTGGGTCACCCAAACACAGTTTGACGTTGCTGACCCATTCCTCGTTTTTGACAGAGGGTGATGTGAGTGGAGGGAATGGGATGTGGATGAGTATCGAGTGGAGGAGTCATGATGTTGAGAGCGATCCCATCATGGGGTGGAAGAGGAACGGCGGTTGTCAGTAAAGGCAGTGAGAGGAGGGCGGTTGGGAGATTGCCAGTGGCCACGGGAGGTGTCACGATGGGTCCATGTGGAGGAAGTGTCATAGGAGCGGTAGGGCGGGAATAGTGAGATGTGGAAGGAGAGGTGGTATCCCATTTTGAGCGGGGCTTGGAGTAGTCTCAATGGGAATAGTGGTTGGGAGGATTGTTCCACTCAGGATTGGAAGCCTTTCGAAGATTGACTGGAGGTTGTTGTGGTGGGCGTGAGCAGAGCTTGGGATCCGAACGTGGGACAGAGGGAGAACGAGATTGGCGGTGACGTGGCCGACAGTGGGAACGGCGAGATGTGTGCCGTTTAGGGCTTCGAGGTCATGTCAGCGAGCGTTTCTCTTCGGCATATCGTTCACGGCGAAGTGAACGACTAGTAGCTGGAGTAGGGCGGCGAGTCCTGGGAAGTGGTCGACGAGGAGGTGAACGAGTTGGAGGAGGTTGAAGGGGTGGATTGGAAGAGGAAGCTTGGATAAGTGCAGGGGAAGGTTGAGAAGTGGAAGAGAAGTGGTGCGGTAGTTGTTGGAACGACTCCCTAGAGGCTGCCATGATCTGGGATGCGACTTCGGTAGGATCAACAGCTGGCGGGAAGCTGGCGAAAAGGAAGGGGAAGAACCCGGACAAGGAGCAGGCGTTGGAGCTGGAGTGGAAGGTGGTTCCGAGGGCTGTGGAGGTGGAGCCGGTGTGGAAGGAGGTGGTGGAGTGGAGGACGTGGACTGTGGAGGATGAGAAAGAAGATTGGACTGTTGTTGTAAGAGAAGATTAAGTTGAGCCTGAGTCTGAGATTCACGCCATTGTGCCCGGTTGGTGCCATCGTGCTCATCATAGGAGTTCCCGTAGAGCTCATCATTGGGTCGGTAAACTGGTTGAAGTTGGGCATCGGTATCTGAGAATTGAACATCGGTGGGCCTGAAATGAAGTTGGAGGTTCCAGTAGGCAACGTGGATTGGGAAGGTGACTGCTGATTCCAGGCTCTTTGCGTCCAAGCAGAAGGGAACATGGTGGACGACGGCACGTGAGTGGGCCGGGGATATCAGGTTTCACAGGAAAAACATCACTGAACAAGATGCGCTCTAGCACAAACATGCAATTGTCATGATCAGGCTCAAAGGCCATCTGCTGTCGAATCAGTAGTTGAGCCGAGGCTCCACAGACGGCTTACAGTGTCAAAATGAAATTACGTGCACAACTGACCTCACCAAAGGACCATCAAAAGGAAAGTGGCACCACACCTAAAGCATGGCCTAAGACCTGTGTCCATGCTGCAGTTGCTGTTGGCTCGGTAATCTTCGTTGAGCAAAATTGAAAAAGGAGGTGCTTCCAGTCTCTCTGCAAAAAAATTGATTGCCCAGTACAGCGGCACGTAGTTTAACCAAAGGTGATCGCCCGACGGTCCATCCCAAAGGTGGTGATTGCCCAGTACAGCGGCCAGGAGTTTTCAAAAAGGGTGAATGCCACGCACAGCGGCCAGTTGTTCAACAAATCGACAACGACTGTGTGAGACCATGAAAGGTGAACGGCGGCTTCACTTTACTTAAACGAATTACCACTTAAATCACCACACTTCGGCTTTCAAGTCAAATAGTCCGGCAATGTACCTAGATAGGTATTCCTCGAGGGGCTCATGCCACCATGACGGAATCCGACATGAGTGACACACTTGAACAGAAACATCGTATCGAATTGGGTAGCTAGAGTGCATCATACGTGCAAAAACACTGCAGTAAACCTGACAGGAGTTGGAGCGATGATTGGAATGGAAGGTGTATGCGAAGTTCGTGGAAACTGTGCAGTAAAGATTCCCTGAAATCAGATTGCGCCAGCCGTGGAGTAAGATTTCAATCGTCGTGCCGGTTCTTGGCTTAGCCGGTCGCCATTGATGGAAAATTGCAAATGGAAAAACTGATTGGCAGGTACGTCGATGAGCGTCCCCATCGATGTCACAGGCAACTGATGAGCGTCTTTGTTGGTGCCGGTCTCATCAGTGCCCCCGGCACCCCCTGCTGAAATGAGCAAAAACTTGGCGAAAAAACGAAAAGCCTAGCAGGAAATCAAGCACCAGGTAGAAGTTTCACATCTCTTCAGATGTTATACACACACACACGAACAGAAACATCTTCACGAATTGTGTAGCTAGAGTGCATTCGACGTGCAAAACACAGTCCAGTTAAGTTGACAGGATGTGAATAGTGGAGTAGACAGGTCGTGGCTGGTGGATTTCGATCAATAGAAAAAAAGCGAATAAAATCGAATAGGTATCCAAAACTGAATTGTACAGATTGCGACAACAGTGCAGGAAAGCTTGAAATTGTTCGAGGAGGGGTTCTTGGCTTAGCGGTACACACCGTTGATCAGACGGTGCTTCCCCCATTGTGGAATAGCTTCGTTGGCACAGGTATCCACAATGGGCCTGTGCCCCCTGCTGGAGAAATTCTGCAACAGCAAATGTACCATTGACAGAAAATCAAAACGGAAATCGAGTCAGGCTCACAGCTCACAAGTAACAAAGGTAGAAGTTTTACATCCGTTCAGATGTTACACACACACGCCCCGCCGCAGCGGGGCTTTTTTGGAAGACGCGCACAGGTCAGAGCGCGTCGGCGGATCCACAGATCAAAAAAAACGAATTACCTAGGGCCTCACAGCAAGGATGCATCGGCAGGGGTCAGGTGAACTTCCATGGGAAGGGCATTCGCTGCTGAGACAAATCGGCAAGCTGATGGATCTGGGTTGCCAAGGTTCAGGTCAATGGGCGTAAAAAAGGTTTGGAACACCTGAATCCTGTACTAATGCAAGAAGTTGATCGCGATGTTGTTCCGGAGAAGTCGCTGGAGGAAGGGAGCGGAGCACTGTCATCAGCTGGGCCGCATACATCGCAGCCTGGTCTAATGTTTCCAAACCAGGAGTGGTTCCAGTGGAAGGGGCCGGGTCTGGGATTGGGTCGATCTGTAAGGTATCCAAGCCATAGTGTTGACGCCAGTAATTGCCCATCTTCTGAGCTGTATACCAATCTCCAACAAGCTTGAAGAAGAAAAAATCCACCTGATGTTTTCGAACGGAACCGGTTTCGAGGTTGTTCTCGGAAACTTGTAAGTCACGACGAGCGCCTCCGTCCCATTCACACACAGTGAACGTCAATTGATGCTTTGGCATGCGTTTCTCGCCGGAGGAATGTGGAAAATGTGGAGCTCGATGTGTTAGCCGAGGGCGGAGTATTAGAGGATGGTAAAACCAATGGGAGGTCAGAATGGGAAGATGCCGAACCCGAGGTCGAGGGGCGAGAGGTATCAGGCCAAGAAAGGTGGGTGAGCCATGGCAGCGTCTCGTTTAGAACCTGACATTTTGAACCTACAAGCTGGATGGAAAGGGATATCACAAGAATCCATGATGAAAGAGTCAGGAAAGAGAAGAGAAGGGAAACCAGAAGAAAAACAAGGAAAAAAGGAGGGAAAAGGAAAGGAAACCAGAAAAGAAAGGAGACGGAAAGCATTAAAGAGATGAACAAACCGACAGGCAGCACGTAGAAAAGCCAATTTTGTCGGAAGACGTCGCAAAGTCAAGGCTCAGGGCAAAATGCAATTGGGATCGTGCAGGTGCCAGGAAATATTGCCGCTCAGGGACGGTGGCTTCACGAAGGTCCACTGTATGGCGAGCGGGATCGGAGCGTGAGGTCGGAACGAGGGATGGAAAGGGACTGTGACTTCCGATGACGTGGCCGAGAATGTGAACGTCGAGATCTGTATCGTCGTGGACTGCGACTGCGGATGGGAGAACGTTTCTCTTCAGCATATCGGGCACGACGAGGCGATTTGAAGGAGCCGGTGCGGGCTGCTGGAGCGGGGCGTGGAGTCCGAGGAAGTGGAGGACGTGACGGTGAAACGGGCGGAGGAGGTTCAGGTGTGAGATTTGAGGTGGAAGCTTGAGGATGAGAAGAGGAGGGTGGAGGCGGAGAGGGAACTTGTGGAGGTGGTTGTTGACGGAAGGATTCCTTGCAAGCTGCCATAATTTGGGAAGCAACTTCAACAGGATCCACGGCTGGTGTGCCAGCAGAAGTGGAAGACTGACATGGGGTGGGAAATGGAACAGGAGCTTGAGGTGGACCAGAATGTTGCTGTGGTGGAGCTGATGCGGAAGAAATTGGCACAGTGGGAGTCGACGACGGCTGTGGATGGGAGAGAAGATTGTGTTGTTGTTGTTGTTGTTGTTGTTGTTGTTGTTGTTGTTGTTGTTGTTGTTGTTGTTGTTGTAACAGGAGGTTGATCTGAGCCTGAGACTGAGATTCCCGCCATTGTGCCTGTTGCCGTTCTGCAAGGAGTTGGTCACGAAGAAAAGGGCCAGGGCCGCAACCAGCAGGAACGTTGCCTTGGGCATGAAGTCCTGGAGTTGCCGTCGTACTCATCATTGGCGCGCCCTGGGAATTCATCATCGGGTCGTTGAACTGGTTGAAATTGGGCATTGGGATCTGCGAGTTGAACATCGGTGGGCCTGCCATAAAGTTGGAGTTTCCAGTGGGCATAGTAGGTGAGGGAGTTGACTGCTGATTCCAGGCTCGGCGCGTCCAATTGAAAGGGAACATGATGGGCGACGGCAAAGCAGCGGGTGGGAAAGTTCAGGTTTCTAAAAGCGTCACAACACATGATGCACTCTAGTACAAACATGCAATTTTCGTGATAAGGCTCAAAGGCCCTCGACTGTCAGATCTTAGTTGGACCGAAGTCCCATCAACGGCTGAAGGTGTCAAAATGAATTAAGTGCACAACTGACCTCACCAAATCAACCAAAAAGGAAGTAGACCAAACCTGGAAAGCATGTCCTTTCGCCTTCTCATGGCAGTAAAGTTGCAAATTGTGCTGACCGTTTGTCGCTCGGGCAAAGTTGAAAAAGGAGGTGTTTCCAGTCGCTCTGCGAAAAGGTGGTTGCCCAGTACAGCGGCCCGTGGTTGAACCAAATCCGATCGACAAAATAGTGAGTGCCCAGAACAGCGGCAAGGTGTTTCATCCATAAGAGGTGAGTGCCAAGCACGGCGGCCAGTTGTTCAACAACTCGACAACGACTGTGTGAGGCCATGAAAGGTGAACGACTGTTGCACTTTACTTAGACGAATTACCACTTAAATCACCACACTTCGGCATTCGATTCAAATAGTCCGGCAATGTACCTAGAAAGGTATTCCCCAAGGGGCTCATGCCACCATGACGGATTCCGACATGAGTAACACACTTGAACAGAAACACCTTCACGACTTGGGTAGCTAGAGCGCATTCGACGTGCAAAACACAGTCCAATAGTGGAGTAGACAGGTCGTGGCTGGTGGAGTTCGATCAGTAGAAAAAAATTGAATAAAATCGAATAGGTATCCAAAACTGAATTGTACAGATTGCGACAACAGTGCAGGAAAGCTTGAAATTGTTCGAGGAGGGGTTCTTGGCTTAGCCCCGTGCTATAAGCGGGAAGTTGAACATAGTAGGTACACACCGTTGATCAGACGGTGCTTCCTCCATTGTGGAATAGCTTCGTTGGCACAGGTATCCACAATGGGCCTGTGCCCCCTGCTGGGGAAATTCTGCAACATCAAATGTAACATTGACAGAAAATCAAAACGGAAATCGAGTCAGGCTCACAGCTCACAAGTAACAAAGGTAGAAGTTTTACATCTGTTCAGATGTTGCACACTTGAACAGAAACATCTTATCGAATTGGGTAGCTAGAGTGCATAGTACGTGCAAAAACACTTCAGTAAATCTGACAGGGCTGGGAGCAATGATTGGAAGTGAAGCTGTTGGCGAAGTTCGTTGAATAAAACACCACGAAGCTGCAAATAAAAATGCACANGATCACTATGCCAGATTGCGTCAAACGTGCAAAGCGAACTGGGTCCAGGTAGGGGTTCTCGGCTTTGCCCCGTGCCATTGCCGGAAAATTGAAATGATGAAAACTTGCAGGTACGTTTATGCAGGTACCCGGGGGGTGTCTTCGTTGGCCACCGGCCCCCCGGGACCTCGGTGGCCCCCTGCAAAAAACATGGTAGAAGTTTTACATCTCTTCAGATGTTACACACACACGCCCTCCCGCGGGAGGGCAAAAAA
>BGPT01001997.1:0-22500 GCA_003297045.1 Symbiodinium sp. clade C Y103 | reverse complement strand
CTACCTCTACCTCCACTTCTACCTTTACCTCTACCGTTACCTCTACTACTACTACTACTACTACTATTATTATTACTACTACTACTACTACTACTACCTCTACCTCTACCTCCGCCTCTACCTTTACCTTTACCTTTACCGTTACTATTACTATTACTATTACTACTACTACTACTACTACTACTACTACTACTATTACTACTACTACTACTACTACTACTACTGCTATTACTACTACTACTACTACTACTACTACTACTATTACTACTACTACTACTACTACTACTACTACTACTACTACTACTACTCATCCTACTACTACTACTACTACTAACCCTCCTACTACTACTACTACTAACCCTCCTACCACTACTACTACTACTACTACTACTACTACTACTACTACTATTACTACTACTACTACTCATCCTACTACTACTACTACTAACCCTCCTACTACTACTACTACTAACCCTCCTACTACTACTACTACTACTATTACTACTCATCCTACTACTACTACTACTACTACTACCCCTCCTACTACTACTACTACTACTACTACTCCTATTACTTTTACTATTACTTTTCACTTTCTTGTCCTACTTCTACGCGTACTTAAATTGTCATTTGCACCACTACTCAGCTGCGACGCCTGATGCTTGTCTTGCAGCACCTACCTACGACACCTTGTACCAAACTAGGGCGCCTATCTAAGGGACCCAGCGATCGCATCTCGCACGTATCTTCCGCACCTTACACCCACCTGCGGCGCCTACCTACGCCATCTATCTGCGGCACTTTGCGCCTACCTGCGACTTTTCATCCACTCACAGCAGCGCGCAGCAACTTCGAAGATTCTCATAGAATGAAAGGAAGCGAAATGTCACAGCCCACTTGATCACATGGGAACACAATTTCACAACTCAACCTACACGCGGCAGCTTCCTACGGCACCTTGCGCCTACCTACAGCCTTTCATCCACCCACAGCAGCTTCTAAGATCCTTGCAGCATCACAAAAAAACGACCATGTCAACAGGCGCTTGATCACATGGGACCACAATTTCACAAATCAACAAGCAAGCGGCTCAATGGCGGCGACAAACATTGGGCTATACCTTCCAAGCAAGCGGCGAGCAAAGCTGGTACCGAACAAGCAAGTTGCAAGACAGGCACCTGACGCAATCATGGGTATTCCCTTCTGGTTCGTTTTATTTGCCGCTTCCTTCCAAAAACAACATTCTCGCAGGCCTCTGTGCCTTCCATCCTTGACGGAGAAGTCGTAAGCACCTGGCAGGGCGACGGCGATACTAACACAAAGCTGAAGCAAAACCACATGTTCTTGGCAGCAATGCAAGAGCTGCGCAACTAAGCTGCTCCGCCTTTTTGACTGCGTGTGACTGGGCTGAGTGCCTTCTTGAGCAGCAGCGCCTCTGCTGTGCCAGTAAGGGCGTCTGCGCCATCTGTACAGGCCTGAAACCCAACCGATCTATGTACAAATCATGCGGCAGCATCTTGTCGCTTGATGGCATAGGTCCAATGGACCGCCATGGACGCAACGAAGTCGGCCTCGCTCACCTTGCTCGGACCGAGCTGCATGGAGTCCAGCCGGTAGATCGCACCATCGCTGCCCCAGCGGTAAGCCACCCAATGCCGGTTGGGCCAGTTCTGGATGAGCGCCGCTGCTTCTACCGCGTCTCGCCAGGTCTGGAGGGGCACATGGAAGTCTAGCGTGAAGCCCTTCGCAAATACAGCCGTGTAAAGCACCTGCACTGAATACCATCCTCCAGCTCGGATGTGCTCATCTCTGGCGATGTCAATGCCTTGCATTTCTTGCAAATACGTTTGGGCAGCTGTCTTCATGGCCGACGGTGTGAATAAAGCTTCCCCCAAGGAATTGTTCAAGGCATGCATTCCGCAATGGGCTGCCTGTTGTTGCTGAAAGAAGAAGCACGGCGCAGCTGGCTCGAGGTCGGGCAGCGGCGGATCTGCTGGTGGTGGCAAAGGCGGTGGGCTCGGAGGTGCTGGTGGATCTAACCCTCTTCTGGGCACCTTGGCTGCTGGTGTCGGTGTGTTGCTTGCTCCTTTAATTGTGGGGTCTTTGTCGTCCTTGGTGTCGGCTTTGGGCTTGGCTGCGGGCTTGGCCTTGGGCTTGGCCGTGGGCTTTGGAGCTTGCTTGCTTCTGGCTTTGGCTTTGCCTTCGGCCTTCGGGGTGGGATTCTTGGTCTTGGCCGGGCATTTGTGCTTCTTGTAAGCGATGCCATCTTGGGCAACCCAGCCACAACGTGGGCAAGTCAAAGTGCCACCCTCGTCCTCTTCCTTTGGTGCTGCTTTGGCCCGTTGTTCTTCAATGTATTGCTTCCAATTCGGACGGTCCATGTGTGCTAACTGCATTGTGTAGTGGGCGGCGCTTTCTGTTGGTCGGATCACTGCTTGCCAGAGGTCTTGTAGTGCTTGCTTGTTCGGCCCATTGCTTCTGGCCTGCTTCTCCTTCAGCATCGCTATGCTTTTGTCGAAGTAGTCGAGGGTGCACAGCTTCTGGGTCGGTGATCTGCTGAGGGCCACGTAGGCCTGCCCCTCTTGTTTGCAATGCTTGTCCAACCGGGCATGGACGCCTGCGTGGTAAGTGGCCGCCTGACTTTTGTGGATGGTGCACGCCTTGGCTAGGACGAGGGGGAATTGGCGCCTCTCTGCTTTGTTGCCGTCCTTGTCTTTGAATTGAGCCGTGGTGCGCCGGATGGCAACGCTGAAGGTTTGGTGCGCGGCTTGCCACCTGCTGCCGGCCCCTTTCTCAAAGCTGATCCAGACCTTGTCAATTTCGCCGCCTGGGTGGAGGTCAATGTGGTGGACAATGCCCCGGGCACCGTTGACTAAGCCATCAGGCACGTCAAGGTTCTTGCGAAGCATGACTTCAGCACCAACTGCAAGTCGTAGGAGCATCTCGAAGCCACCTGTGTCCTCAGACTGCAGCCAAGCTTTCTCAGGTGGCAAAGGGGCGCCGGAAACTGGAGATGTCTGCCGCGGGGCTCTCGTAGATTTCCCGGTTCAGGCCCGCCGCGAAGTCCTCGATGTAGTCGTTGTTGCGCTTGGCCACCTGCTGGCGCGTGGCAAACAAATGGACGGCGCCTTCAGCGGGCTTGCGCTTGTCGTGCTTCTTGAAGGCCATGCGCTGCAAAGTTTCGATATCTGCGTCGGTCCATTCGCCTACCCGTATACGCGCCAGTAGTGCAGCCCACCCCGGATCGTTGCCTGCTCGCTGATTGCCCTCCAGCTCGCACAGCTCAAACACCACCCGCAGCTTGCTGGCGAAGATCGGCAAACCTGTCCAAGTTCAGGCCTAAGTGGGCAGCCTACATACATAATCTTATGGAAAGACAAACTAAGACACGGATGCATTATATATATATATATATCTATCTATCTATCTATCTATCTATCTATCTATAGATATAGATATAGATATAGATACAGATATAGGTATATTCTTTGAAACACCCTGAAAGCCTGAAAACATATGTTTTTGACTTTGTCCAAAATTTTGGGGTAAAACTTTGCGACCGTGGTTCCCGCACCCGCCTCCGGGCGGCGGGAGCTGATACAAGTCCCCGATGAAGATGATGTGCACACCACCGAACGGCACATGGGGCATGTCCCTTGCAAGGCGAAGGTGTTGGTCGATGCGATCCAGTAGGGCTGAGGATACGAAACTTAGCCCGTCCACCATCAGCACATCTACACGTTTCCAAAAGCTTTGTAGCAGGGCCAATTGCTCGCCGCGAGGTAATAGCACATCGCATACCTTGCCGTAGCTTTGGTTTTCAACTGGGAGAAGCAAGCTGGAATGCAAAGTGACGCCATTGACGTTGAAGGCTGCTACGCCCGTTGGCGCTGCAAGCACTGTGCCCTTGCCGCCCTGTCTGAGCATGTGAGCGGCCGCCCTTGTGACCACGGATTTTCCACAGCCGCCGGGCCCATGGATCACCAGCCGCAGTCGTTCCATTGACCGCTTGTCCTTGGAGGACGGACCGTCTAACACCGATCGCAAGATGTATTGCACGCAGCGCTTTTGCTTCAGGACTTCCGGGGCCGGGTTTTCCACGTTCAGCATGTCGAAGGCTTCCTGGCGCAGGGCTGAAACCTATTGACTGCATGTTCGGCTTTTATGGTTTTGAATGTGCAACTGAAAAAACGGGACGGCATATATACAAGCATGTATGTCATGATACAATCAACTTTGTGATCATCTGTGTCCTACTGCATTGCGAACAATAAGTATATCTTGTTAAGAATAACACCGGTTGCTAACCTCAACCTTTCCCACTTGCCTGCCCACCATCCACAGGTGCAAAAACATCGGTCGCGGGGCCAGTAGGCACGGTGTCCGGGGCCATGAAGTCGATGTCGTCGCCATGCCTGTCTTTGAGGGCCTGCATGATCTTCATGGAGTCCCGGTAGTTGTCCTCATTTGCCCGGCAATGCCCGTAGCCCTCCATGTCCAAGGCCGTCGCTTTCAGGTACATGACCGCCTGCACCGCTTGGAGCTGCCGGGCTGCTTGCACTGTGCCATCCATCCTGGGCATGCAGATGGAGTTGAGGAAATCCGGGTGCTGCTCGTGGTTGGTGGCTATGCGCTGGAAGGCGGCTGCATGACTTCCTTGGTCTACCTCTTCTAACCAGTCCCCGGGCTCTTGCCACCGGAGGTGAAGCACCAGCTTGGAGTAGTAGAAGTTCTCCGGCTCGCGGTCTGGGCTGAAGTTTTGGTGGGCCACGATGGCCGGCCATGGCCGCGGCGTTGGCTTCTCATCCTTTTTCTCTGCAATGTAGCGGAAGCCGGCGACAAAGTCGAAGAAGGTGATGTCCTTCCATTGTACCTTTCTTGGCGCTGCCTTTTCCACCGGGATCTCAACTTCTTCTTCCGGGAAACTTTGCTGCATGTGCCGGTACCACCTGTGGGCCACTGGCAAATCCGTGCCCGTCTCCGCCCGCATGGCTGCGCACTGCGCCGGGTCTTGGAGAGCATCTGCCTCCTCCATCTGCGGTACTGTCAAGGTCCAGGTGCTGGGCGGACCAACCTGGATCCACTCGTTGTCCCTGGAGAAGAACACTGTGGGATAGCTGAGCAGGTAGTGCACGGCCTCGAAGGTGGAGGTGGTGCGGCCTTGGGTGGCTGCGTGGGCGGCCTGGTAAACTTCATTTGTGGTCAGGTCCACTTTGCCCATGTCTTGGAGGAAGCTTTCCATGATGGTGTCGATGCGCCGCTTTGCTGCCGGATCTTCTTCCGACTTGAAGGCGTAGCCGAGGATGTACTTGGAGGCACAGGTGAGTTCACAGATGACTTGTAGATCCATCGAAGCGCGCCAGAAGCGAAGGATGACTTCGTTGTATTGGCCTACCATGCCGTCGTCCTTGTGCCTGCGCGCTGCCAAGCTGGATTTCCAACGGCTGCCGAACTGCTCCTGGGGGGTGCGCCGCCTGGTCTGCTCTTCCAGGGCTCTTGGGAAACCAAAGCGGCAGGCGCCCAAGGTGTATTTTCCACAATAGGGCCCGCACTTGTGCTCCATGAAGGTGGCGAGCTTGGCATTGATTGCGCACTGCTTTTCATCTCGCATCGTGGCATCTTCTCTCCAGCGATAGGCGGACTTCGTGCAAATGCACTTGTCGCTCAAGTGTTCTGCGCAGGTTGGAACAAAGGCTTCTCTGACTTCATCATCCGACCAATCCACATTGTCAGCCGCGTCCTCGGCCCGCTGCTTGCCGGCCACATCTGGAATATCTGCCCAAAGCAAGATGTGGGCATGGGGGTAGCCGCGTTTCTGCCACTCGATGCGCACGATGTAGTCCAAGACCTTGAAGGGCGGCTTCTCTTTCTTCATGGTGTAGTGGCGGCCCGCTTCATCCATGGCTGGGGCCTCATCCTCGTTGGATTCCGTGGCTTCACCATCGGCTTCTGGGCGGTCCTGTTCGTCCACATTCCCCGTCTCGAAGTTGCCGCTGCCCGCGCTGCCTTGGAGCCAGTGGAGCATTTGCCGGAGGCCGTGCATGAACTGCCGCGCCACAATGGCCGGCATGGAGTTGCAGAGCTGGTTCGCCGTCATGCCATCCCAGACGTGGTGCTCATTGATCATGTAGCGGTGGATGATCTTGGCCGCTTCCTCTTCAACCTTTGCGCCGCCAGCTGCATAGCCATGGTCCCGGAGGAGCTTGGCAATGACCACGGCCGCCAAGATGTTGGGCTGCCGACAATGGGAAGTCAAAGTCAAGAAGAATTAAGTATTAAGGCTTGCCCAGTTGATCATACATGCTCATCGCCACCCCTTTCTTGGAATACGGGTAAGGCAGAGTGCCCGGCGCCTCTCTCAAGGCCAAGAAGATCTTGCGGCTGAAGGATTCGTAGCGGCTGCCAAGCTGTGGTAATTCTTGCCCCTTCATGCGGACGTTGACGTTGCCCGACAGCCTCTTCTTCATGTGCTCCTCCAGCAACCACATCGTGTAGGAGGTGTCCTTCTCAAAGCGCCCGTCTTGGCCCAGCAACCTCTTCCGAGCATATTCCTTGAAAAAAAGCTTGGCGTGTTCTGGGTAGCCGCCTTCGCCCTCGGGGAACAAGTGCGGGAAGAGCGCAGCGTCAACATTGTCAAGGGTGTGCTTGGCTTTGCGACGGAGCTCCTTCAGCATCTGCAGGTTGGCCTTTGGGATGGTGGGCTCCCGGGCTGTGAGGTAGGTGACTTCCAGCTCCTCGTCAGCATCATCGTCCTGTTGTGCTTTGCCTTCGCCGCGTTCAGGAACGGGCGCTGCAGGCAATTGCTCCAGGATGCGGCCCATGTCCGCCAAGGCTTTGTCTACGGCGACGCTGTTCTGGTAGAAGCTGTGCTGCTCTTTGAGGGTTTGCAGGGCAGTGTAGAGGTATTGGAGGCGCGCTACGGATGCCCTCAGGCCCTGGACTCCCTTGACGTAGACCACGCCGTCCTCTCCCAACTCCGCTTCCTCCAGCAAGTCACAAAGCTGGGGTTCCTCTGTTGGTATGACGTACATCCTGCCCCATTGTGCACTTGGGCCTCCTGCAGGCAGCTTGTCGATCAAGACCTGGTCCGTTTTCGCCATGGCCAATAGTCGCCGCTGTAAAGGATTGAGAACTGCTAGGGTTTCAGGCGTCGGTGGAAGAGCGGGCGGCACGTACTTGGATTTCTTTTCCCTGCAATTTCTACAAGCCAATTTCTGCGACTGTCCTGGATCCTGGCTTCGCATCTGCTTGCAATGTTTTGCTGGCGTCAAGTGTGGCAGATCTGGCACACCCGCGACAAGCCGTAGCTGCCCCACTTGGCCAAGTAGCGGCAATACTTCTGCACCACCTGCTCGTCAGTGAAGCCGTCTTCCCCATGGTACGGCGGCCCAACTTCTGCCTCAGGGCTGTGAACGGGAACCCAACAGAAGATGACAAACTTACAATTCAATAAAACTGGTGGGGGGCCAAAACTTTACATGAATGATTTTGATTCTTAGGAAAGGAGCCTTTCCTATACTACACCCCGCGCCTCGAGCTTCTCTGCCTGCACCTCCTCAGTGTCAGCTGGTCGGCCTCCACTGCCTTCACCTGGGCAAGGTCCACGGTCGCCAGCTCCTTTCTCAGCACGCTTCTCCTTTCGCTGCCGCTTGGCTTCCTTCTGCAATTGCTTCGATTCTTTGCGCGCGCGCTTGGCTGCTTCTTTCTCCTCCTTCTCTTGCTGCTCAGCCGCGCGGCAAACTGGATCATTACAGCGCCCTCTTCCATTGCCGCTCCTTTGCCCACCGCAGCGCTCGCAACGCGGCATCGCAGCAACAAGGGACTAGCAGTGAGGAAAGTTGCCAAATCAAGTAACGGTGGACATCAAGAATTATTTTATTCCTACGCTCTTTGATATTTTCATGCCCGAGGAAGTTGCATATACTTACGTGGAAACTGCAATCTGCTGCAATACTTGCAATGTTGTCTTTCTTTGGATCCGAAAGGCTACCACACGGTAAACACCATTGCTCCAAGCATATATTATGATATGATATTTCGCTGACATCAATTCAACTTTGCCGGACGCAATGCTCAAGGCAACGCTTTACAAGCTCAGCTTGCAGCAGCAGGCCGGCCTTCATCAATCCAGGCTCGCGCGTTGATGGCCTTGTCTTCCATTGCAAAAGCAAGAGCCACAACGAAATCACAAACAAGCAACTTTCATCATAGAGCTGCACCTGCCTCCTTCTGCGCTGGGCGCCAAAACCCATGCACCTTGGACCTGGTATCTTCTGTGTCTTGCACCGGCACCTGATACGTCGCACAGCGCGCACCTATGAAGATATCAACACACGACCGCCTAAAAGGAAACAATAGCAGACGCCGCAGAGAAAGAGGCCAACAAAGCACAATCATCGAGAAACTGCGGATGCGAAAGCCTTGGAAACAAAGCACCATCAACAATGCAAACAAAAGCCGTGGAGAAAGACACTAATTGGGAAAGAACTATGACGTCCAGGAAACGAAACACGGACAAAAGCGCAAGCAGGAGCCGCAGAGAAAGGCACCAACGAGAGCAAGGACACCAGCGCGAGAAACGAAGCGCGAATCAGAGCATAAGCCAATGAAAATAACCCAGCTGCATCAGCCTCCCACTATGCTCCTACGGCATCTGGCTGCACCTTCCTCCTGCACTCTTACGGTTAACAACAAAGACTTTGACATCTTAACTTGCAAGCATGCACCACGCAAACCCTAAGCCCTAAACTCTCCCGCAAAATGGGCAGCATTTCCCTCCAGGCCGGCGGCCCGCCTCACTGAAATGGGCTGCGCTTGTTGCCTCCATGGCGGCTCTTCTACAGCACCTGGCCTGCACCTGGCGCGCCTTACCTGCACTTGTTACCTCCTGCCCCCGCTGCTCCATTGACATTCCCACGGCACCTGGCTGCACCTGTTGCCTCTTACTCCCACAGGAGTCCCATGGCACCTGGCTGCGCTTGCTGCCTATTGCACTCCTAAAGCACTTGCGCTGCACCTGTTGCCTCCTACTCACACGGCTCCTAGGGCACCTGGCACTTGTTGCCTCCTATTGCACTCCTAGGGCACCTGCACTGCACCTGTTGCCTCCTACTCACACGGCATTCCTAGGGCACCTGGCTGCACCTGTTCCTTCCTACTGCACTCCTAGGGCACCTGCACTGCACCTGCTGCCTCCTACTCACCGCATTCCTACGGCACCTGGCTGCACCTGTTGCCTCCTACTGCATTACCTGATTGCACCTGTTGCCTCCGACTCCGCTCCTAAGGCACCTGCACTGCACCTGTTGCCTCCTACTCCTACATCTCTGCGGCACCTGGCTGCACCTGGTGCCTCCTACTGCACTCCTCTCCTAAGACACCTGCACAGCATTTGCGTGAGAGCAGCACGAGAAAAGCACAAGAAAAACGAGGGGCACGAAAGAGGCACGAAAGAAGCAGAGGGGAGCAGGAGAGAAGCACGAGAGGAGCACGAGAGGAGCACAAGAGGAGCACGATAGGGACCAGAGGAGCACGAGAAGAGGAGAGAGGAGCACGAGAGGAGCACGAGAGGAGCACGAGAGGCACGAGAGGAGCCCGAAGCACGAGAGGAGCACGAGAGGAGCAGGAGAGGAGCACAAGAGAGCACGAGAGGGGCACGAAAGGGCACGAAAGAAGCACGTGAGGAGCACGCGAGGAGCACGAGAGGAGCACGAGAGGAGTCTGAGAGGAGTTCGAGAGGCACGAGAGAAGCACGAGAGAGCTCGAGAGGAGCACGACAGGGGAAGAGAGGAGGAGGAGGAGCAGAGAGGAGCAGAAGAGAAGCACGAGAGGAGCACCAGAGGAGCAGGAGAGAAGCAGGAGAAGCAGAAAAGCAGAGAGAAGAGAAAGAGAGAGAAGCAAAGAAAGGGAAAAAACAGGTTCGAAGACATTTTCACAAAAAGTTTGACGCCTTCCGAAACCACCCCTTGGTGAAATACAAAAATGACACATTTTTTGTTTTACGATGGACGCCTTGAACCCCCAGTAGCATGCAGGTTTCACTGCGGAGGCTCCCCCGAGCAAATCGGAAAATTCGCTTTTTTTTCCTTTTGTGCTTGTAATCGCGGCCTTGAAAATCGATTTTGGGAAGATAGGGCTTTTATGTAAATGTGAAGATTAGTGCTTGGCTAAGGCTTATGGATCTTCAATGGAAAAGGCGTGCTCTTGATTACTCGTTGCTTAAAATATTTGCTTGGACCATTGGTAGAACCATTTGGCAAATTAAGTATTTTGCATATTGATGATCATAATGTGGAAGTTTTAATAGGAAGAGTTGATTAAGCAAATTGCAGCGTATAATGTCAATACGATCAGAAATAATGATTTTCAATATCTAGGAATGACTTCGGGTAATCATCAAGCATCGAAATCATTGGTTAATCAATCATCATCTTGATGATTTTGATTTTCCAAGATGGATGAGGAGCAGCGCAAGAAAGTTGCCACGTCTGTGATCATAGATATGGGTTTTCATTTGTGTGAACAATTTAGATATCATACATGTTGTGCATACGTATCGTGCAACATGAACAGCATAGCATGCAAATTGCATGCCTGCAATCATATTTGTTGGTCTTCCACATGTGAGAACAACTTCGAACAAATTCCCAACTTCGAATAATTTCCCAACTTCGAATAATACTTATTTACGTAGAGCCTTGAGGGTTTAGGGTTTAGGGTTTTCCACAGTACCACGGCTGCCTCCCCCCAGGTCATGTGGCGAAGGGGGGAGGCGCCGTTTTTGCGTTCGTAGGCCCACCCCAAACCGCCCAAATGTTTACCTTTCACGGGTTTAGTTTTTTTTTTGAAAACCTTCTGGCCGGTTTCTTCCCCCCTTCCAAACTACCTTTTGGATCGGAGTCTTGGCTTGCAGTGAAAACCTGTTTTGTGGCTTGCGTAAATTGCTGTCATCCTGGATCGGTGCAAAACCTTTATTTTGCAAAAGGCTGCGGACAGGAACCGCCAGTGGCAGGAAGCCTCTGCCACCGGGAAAACCTCGGCTAAGATACGTTTGCATAATGCCATGCACACTGACGTGAAGGTCTGTGCTTCGAAAAGGACGCTTTGAACGGGTCAAAAGAGAACTAAACTCTCGCCAATTTTTTACGGTGCATTTCGGCGAATATGCGGCGAGGCGTCCCGTTTTTGGCGAAGCAGCGCCGTTGAAACAGATCGCCCGAAAAATGGCGTCAAAACGCCTGTTTTTGAGCCATGGAATTTTTGACATGCATAACTTGTTCGGCTTTGCGCCCTTCGGGGGGGGGGCGGGCAATTAATTCGCGGCGCGGGGGCGCGCAAATGCGCGAACACGAATTTTTTTTGGAAGATTTGGCCTCTTGAACCGTTTTTGCAAGGATAGAAAACAGAGGCAAAAAGTAGGGTTTTTCAACCCGACGCGGCGCCAAAAAACANTTGGAAGATTTGGCCTCTTGAACCGTTTTTGCAAGGATAGAAAACAGAGGCAAAAAGTAGGGTTTTTCAACCCGACGCGGCGCCAAAAAACAAGAAAGGCCCCCCAAAAAACGATCCAGGAAGATCAAATTTTTGAAGCCTAAGCGGTTCAAGCGCGCAACGCGCGCAAAGAAAACAACGGTGTATAATTGCCTATAATAAGCTATTGTGGCGCGCCGAAGGCGCGCCTTTTTTATTTTTTTCTAATGATTTGGCCGGCCCGGTCCGCCAAGGAAAAACTTAAGGGACAGGTTTTCTGCAGATCTTGGGCTTCTCTGCACCGCCGGCGCAGCCGCCAGGCAGTCTTTAGGGAGCAGTTTTTCTGCAGATCTTGGGCTTCTCTGCGCCGCCGGCGCGGCCGCCAGGCAGTCTTTAGGGAACAGTTTTTCTGCAGATCTTGGGCTTCTCTGCGCCGCCGGCGCGGCCGCCAGGCAGTCTTTAGGGAGCAGTTTTTCTGCAGATCTTGTGCTTCTCTGCGCCGCCGGCGCGGCCGCCAGGCANAGTCTTTAGGGAGCAGTTTTTCTGCAGATCTTGTGCTTCTCTGCGCCGCCGGCGCGGCCGCCAGGCAGTCTTTAGGGAGCAGTTTTTCTGCAGATCTTGGGCTTCTCTGCGCCGCCGGCGCGGCCGCCAGGCAGTCTTTAGGGAGCAGTTTTTCTGCAGATCTTGGGCTTCTGTGCGCCGCCGGCGCGGCCGGCACGCAGTCTTTAGGGAGCAGTTTTTTCTGCAGAGCTTGTGCTTCTCTGCGCCGCCGGCGCGGCCGCCAGGCAGTCTTTAGGGAGCAGTTTTTCTGCGCGACCTTAAGCTTCACTGGCCGCCGGCGCCGGCGAAAGGTATAGAAAATTTTAGAAAAACGCCGCCTGCGTAGTGAAACTGATTCGGAGGAAAAAACGCCGGCGCCGGTGAAAGTTAGAGGAATTTTTTTTTAAAAAAAAAAAAAACGCCGCCTGCGGCGGCGTAGTGAAACTTGTTGGGGGGGGAAAAAAGCCGGCGCCGGTGCAAGTTATAGGAAAGCCTTCGGCGCCCCACAGCGCACTTGGGCAGTTTTTGGTTACAAATACCTGGTACGGAAAAGCACCACGTTCACCAGTAGTTTTGTGCCGCATTTGGGTTGCTTTTTGTAGAAGCTATTGATGTTATGTGTTTTATATTGATTGAGCTAGGCATCCTTTTTTCTTTTCGTCCAGAACATGTCCAACTGGCCAAAGAAAGTTTCCATTGAACTTACACCTGTAGGATGTGGCCTCGAACGCACATCTCTGGGCGGGAAGGGCAACCCAAGGAGCCCCACATACCTCGAGGAGACTCCGGGAAGGACCCCCCACCGGTGAAACAAAAACCCCGGAGTCGAGGAATCGAGGTACGTGACCGGTGGGAGGGGGACCCAAGAAGGGTCCCCCGGCAAAGGGTCATGGAGACCGCGTTGGCGCCGAGCAGGCGCGGAAACGGGATAGGGGTCACAGATAGTGGGTGCGAAAGAAAAAGGAAAGAGAGAAAAGGTCGAGGAGAGAAAGAGAAAGAGAGAGAGAGAGAGAGAGACAGACAGAGAGAGAGGGTGAGAGATTGAAAGTAACGAGAAAGAGAGAGAGAGAGAGAGAGAGAGAGAGAGAGAGAGAGACACTGAGAGTGTAGCGCAAGAAAACAGCAACTCAGGCTCAAGCTGTTTAACACCCCGAAGCCTCTGGCACCTGACGCGTCACCATGATGCTCCCACTTACTTTGGCAGCGCTGTGTGTGTTTGCCCAGCACTGGGGTGAGAGTCGTTGGAGACGCCAGGACAAAGAGGAGCCGATTGTGTGGGTCTACGAGGTTTGTGACCTGTACTTGACCACCCGGGTCATGCGCTGGCTTCCAAACGTGCAGTGCGCTCTCGGAGACCGCCTTGTGGAAGTCTTGCGCAGCCACGCCACTTGGTGGAGGATGGGAGCCTATCGCGTCAGCTTCGACGTCTTTTTTGATGGGCTGCCCATCCGAGGACACCAGCTCACAGAAGAGCAGGCATGGTGGGAGTTGCAAGACCTTCTTCGCGGCAACGTGTTAGAATTTTTTTTTCAAGATTTCCCTTCTCAGTGGTTCCGTTTTGCGCGGAACCACACACGCGAGACTGAAATCCTGGGTGCGCTGGCCCTTCCAGGGCGTTGGAGGCTGACGCTTCTGATCCACATCGCCTGGGTCGGTCTTGTGGAGAACCATGACCAGGAGCATCCAGATGATGCGGAGGGACAAAAGGAGGGCGGCGAAGAAGAGGAGGTTGAAGAGGACGCAGAGGTGGACCTCGAGTCCATCTTCGGGTCAGAGCACCCGTCATTGGACGCTTTCGTTGTCGAGGATGGTCCAGTGAATGAGATGGAGGCTGAGTAGGCGGTGGTCTTGCATGGGACCCGGCCCATCAAATATTCCGGGAGTTTGAACTTGTTTAAAGCCTAACACCTGAGTTTTGCAACCCGCTTTGAGCCTACACACGGCCAAAGCATAACAGAGCACGAACAAAAACTGGGAAAGCACAGCTTGGAAAGCAATTTCGTAAATGCTCTCACGCTTTTGCTGCGGTCTAAGAAGCACAGAAGAAAGAGAGAGAGAGAGAGAGAGACAGAAGACGCGCCTCTGCCAGGCCATCGCCGTCGTCGCTGCCGTGACGCCTGGGCCCTAAACACCGGGTTACCAACCCCCGTCTTTTTTCCCTTCCGACGGATGTACACCTCTTCGTGGTGGTTGGGACCAGTACCCGGACTCAGCAGCGGTCCGGGGAAGCTAAGAGACATCCCCCCATCGAAGTACCGATGTGGGAGACCACATTGGGAACCGGTGGGTTTGTCCCAGTACCCGTCCGGGGGACCGACGGGGAAGAGACAGCGACGACGACGACGAGAACGACGACGACATCGGCGACGACGGCAAGTGCATGTCTGTTACAAGTCGAAGTTGCGCACGTCAGTTAGAAATTGTGCCAAGTTGTGCTTGCAAAGCAGATGATTTTGTTGGAAATCTGAGATCGCAAAACTCGACTGGCGAGGACGCCCCTGACGCCATGGCGCGAACGGCCTGGAATCATGCTGACTCACAATGGCATGCATATGCCTTGTGTCTTTGTCTCCTCAAACGGATAGTTTTGAGACTTACAAAGTAGCTAGGGGAGCTTATTTTCAAAAAAAATAATGATTTTTTGATTTTAATATGATGAAATTTATGATTGGGATTTTTCTGCTTTTTCATTTATGATTTGATTGAATTTACGATGAAATTTATGATTTCTGGAGCGCTTAGGCCCGGGTCCCGAAATCATAAAAAAATCACAAAATTTTCATAAAAAAAATCATAGCATTTTCATTAAAAAAAATCATAAAATTTTCATAAACAAATCATAAATTTTATGAATTTTTTCTGATTTTCACAAGCCTAAAAAAATCATTCAAAAAATCATAGAAAAAATCCTTAAAAATCATAAACTTTTTGATTTTTTTATGAAAATTTTATGATTGTTTTTTGAAAATTTTATGATTTCTTACGATTTCGGGAGCCGGGCCCCCTCGGGCCCAAGTATTCCAGAAATCATACATTTCATCATAAAAAAATCATAAACCCCATCACAAAAAAATCATTAAAAAAAACATATGTGAAAAAAAACGATTTTTCCCAACTTAGTGAAATCATCAAAAAAATCATCAAAAAATCATAAATAAAACTATTTATATAATTCTTGGCGAAGCTAACTTTCAAAGTCTCAAAGATAGTTGGCTTTCCTGATGTGCAAACATAGTGCTGCTTTCAGTGTTAGAAGACAAAGCCAAGTCTTGCTGCAACACACTTCGATGGTCGCTGGATGAATCACGAAGGACAGGCCTGATGGAATGTCAAGCTGCATGCTTGCACAGTTTGCTTTTATTTGCGCTTGTCGAGCGTCTTTGTTTGCTCGTATCTAGCTGCTACTGTTTATGCGAAGCGATTTCAAGGGATCAAAGCTAGCACATAGGTAGCAACATGCCGCGCCGCTGCCGTGGATTCGGCGATGATCGAAAGCGGGAAGGAAGAGGAGAAAAGGGGGCAAGAGATGAGAAGCGTGTCCAAAAAGTGGAGAGGAGATGAGAACACAAGCAAAGCAAGATGAAGGCGAATGCGTTGCGCAGAGTTGCGAAGCTGTGATTCCTCGTGCCAGCTCCGATAGGCAAACCCTGCGTTTCGATCCGATAGTCTCAAGCTTGGCAACAGCGTCCCAAACATTGCAGATCTTCATCTCTCAACGAATTCGCTCGGACGGGTTGGAATACCCAAGCTGAGAACTTGTAGAGGTTCTGCTTAGGAGATCCTTCTGGACAGGATGGCGGATTTTTCTACTGCTGCGGGGTCTGATTTGTGAGTTGAAGTTGACCCTTTGTGTTCGGACGCATTTTTTCAGAAAAGCACTTCCCATCCAAGGTCTGATGAGGCATATTTATTTCAGTAATGTCTTCTACCCGGACACGTGCTTCACTATGGATCATGTACGTATCGCATCATCTTGGACGACTTCAGTAGCACGGCCCGGCCCTCAGATTGTGGCGCAGCAGTTGTTGAATGTGTTTCGTGTCTTGTTTTAAGTTAAACGCGAGACTTGCAAAATAAACCTGAAACGTTCGAAACAAACGAAAACGCTGCGTTTCAGCTTGGGGTTCGGTTGTTTGACTGTTGGCTATGATGTCGGATCGGGTACAAGCGCATATATTCATATATGAACAGATCCGTAGGTAGATAGACCGACGACGACGACGGGCATGAGACAGCGACGGCAATGACGATGAAGACAACAATGACGATGAAGACGACCACAGACGACGACGACGGCGACGACGGCAAGGACAGCCGTGCTTTGACCGCACGCTGCACCACAGAGCAGCAGCCCTGGACACGGATCAAGAAAAAAGGCCGCCACGATTGTCTTTCTTGCGTGAAGCAGCTTGCGTCGTAGAGCCACAGGCAATCTGGGTTTGGCTGTCAAGACAAAAAATAAGCAACACTGTGTGTCAGTTTCATATCCATAGGGCCGTTGGCTCAACATTTTAATTGCTTCCGCCTTTGAGCATGGCATCATTCGGCGACCTGTCGCCTCTCGTGCGGGAGGAAAACCAACCTCGTCTGCATCCAGAGGCAACAGGCTGGGGCTTGACCTGGGTCATCTTGATCGTTCCAAGGCCAGAGAGAGCTCCGAGAGCCGAGCCAGTGACAGCGCGGCCGCACGCATCGCCGGCGGATCCGCCGCCGCTGAATTTGCCCAGGCGGCACACGCGTCGGCGCGGCACTCAAG
This sequence comes from Symbiodinium sp. clade C Y103, assembly GCA_003297045.1. NCBI lineage: Eukaryota > Dinophyceae > Suessiales > Symbiodiniaceae > Cladocopium > Cladocopium sp. clade C. The sequence continues at coordinate 5,735 of BGPT01001997.1, read as the reverse complement.
AGTGGCACCTTCGCTACGGGCTGCGGGCGCGCCGTGGGATTGACACACCCCTGGCCCCAGGCCTCTCAGTGTGACTGCAGTGGTGGCTCTGTGAGACCTGGCTGTCTGCACTTGCAGGTCGCGTTCAACCACTCTGGATGCTTCAGTTCATGGCGGCGCATCTCGACGCCTCTTTGCGCGGCGGCGTCCCGTGGCAGGTGGTCAGTGCAATGAGAGCGTGCCTCCGTCTGCTGTGGCCCCGCAACTGGGGCCTTCCCTGGTGGATCCAGCGAATCTTGCAGAGCGAGCCTTGTTGAGGGCCGCAGCCATAGAGAAGGCAGCTGCGTAACTTGATCTCTTCACCTGCACAGGAAGACCCCCTGCAGCAATGGTAGCTGCGCCGCACCCGGCGGCGAAACGCACAGAGTCGCCAAACAGAGCCGTGGCACGATGCAGCATTACAAAAAAAAAGGTTCTCCAGAGGTTGTTGCCAAAGTATTCATCTTGAATTCCAGTGGGACAATTGAACATTCGACGAATGCTTTTTGCCGTATTTTTGCTTTGCTCCGCTTTTGTACCCTGTGTATGTAGACATAAACGGCAAATTTGCATATATTCTCTCACGGGAGGTCGGCTAATTAGCTACGAAACATGCCAGCTGCGCAAGAGCACGTTATCCCCGCAGCCGTTTCATCAAGGAACGTCAAGGCCTTCGTTGTCCTTCGTTGACCTTCGGCGCCCCACAGCGCACTTGGGCAGTTTTGGGTTACAAATCTTTGGCATGGAAAAGCACCACGTTCACCAGTAGTTTTATGCCACCTTTGGGTTGCTTTACGTAGAGGCTATTGATGCGATGTGTTTTATATTGATTGAGCTAGGCATACTTTTTTCTTTTCGTCCAGAACATGTCCAACTGGCCAAAGAAAGTTTCCATCGAACTTACACCTGTAGGATGCGGCCTCGAACGCGCATCTCTGGGCGGGAAGGGCAACCCAAGGAGCCCCACGTACCTCGAGGAGACTCCGGGAAGGACCCCCCACCGGTGAAACAAAAACCCCGGAGTCGAGGAATCNCGGGAAGGGCAACCCAAGGAGCCCCACGTACCTCGAGGAGACTCCGGGAAGGACCCCCCACCGGTGAAACAAAAACCCCGGAGTCGAGGAATCGAGGTATGTGACCGGTGGGAGGGGGGCCGAAAAGGGTCCCCCGGCAAAGGGTCACGGAAGTACGACAACCACGAGGCGAGGTGGGGAGAGTCGAAGGGGAAGCCAAGAGTGAGAGAGGGACAAAGAGAGAGAGACACAGAGAGAGAGAGAGAGAGAGCGTGACTGTGACTCCTTTTTTGTTTTCACGGTGTTGGCTCAAAGACCTACTCTCCCGAACGCGTCGTCACAAGCGACAAGGAGCCTGTTTCTTTAAGGACATGGACATGGAGGCCCAAAGGCACCTGGCAGCGCTGGGCGCGGCCGTCTACGGGCTGCTTGGCGTCCTCGGCTTCCGGGAGAATGTGGAAAGTTCGGTGGCACACAGCACCACTTGCCGACTTGCGCGGCGGCGTTATGGCCAGAACCGCGTGTGGGGCCAGGCCGCGGATCTTCTGCTGCACTCCGAGTTCGCTCGGACAGCGGGCTGGAGCCGGTACATCGGCCGTGTGGAGGAGGTGGTGACCGGGCAACCAATCCGCAGTCCCTGGCGGGGTGAGCGGTGTCAGGATGGAGACGCGTGNGGAGGTGGTGACCGGGCAACCAATCCGCAGTCCCTGGCGGGGTGAGCGGTGTCAGGATGGAGACGCGTGGTATGAGTGCCACCTTGTCTTGCCGGAGGCGCTCATGTCTCTACTCTTCTTTGGCATGGCAGGACTGCCATCCTTTGGGCAAAGCCTTTGATAAGGGCTAAGCAGCCCTAAGGGCCTTAGAGGCCCTAATTGACCATTCTCCATAGGCAACACCCATTGTTTTCAACTAGAGCCGTGGTTTATGGCTGCCGGACATCTTCAGTGCCTGGCCACCCTTGATATGGGTGGGGACGGCCTAAGCAGGCCTGGTCGGGCCAAAGCAGGTCTCGCCCGACAACACTGCCGCACCGAAGGTCGGGAGAGCCGCCTAGGGCCGCTTTGCGCAGCTTTGGCAGCCTGCACATTGAAAACAACTACTTTAGACAGGTTTGGTCGTAGCCAAAGCCTTGTTCAGCTCGTTTTGGCCTTTAAGCTGGTCCAAATGTGGTTTTGGAAGCCTAGCACCTCTGAAACAGCAAGAAAAAGTTACCTTGAAGCCGTGAATCAAGGCAAATCTCAAGATAAGGTCCCTGGTCAGGATTTGGCGCTGGGCCCTTTTAAACAAGCATGTTTTAGTATTGAAATCAGTTCCGTTTTGAAGCTTCGAAATTTTGGATTTTAAATACTAAAAGGATTTAGGGGTCAGGCCTTCGAGGCGCACATTTTTGGGCAATGTAAGCGCGTTTTGGCTTTTAAGCTGGTCCAAATGTGGTTTTGGAAGCCTAGCGTCTCTGAAACCGCCGGAAAAAGCCAGTTTGAAGCCTTCAACAAGCACAAAAAGTTTGAATAAAAAAGCAATACATGCCCGTGGAAGGCTTTGGGAATTTTCGATCTCCAATACTAAAAGAAGACTTGCCCGTGGAGGGCTTTGAAAATTTTTGATTTGAAAGACTAAAAGCAAGACATGCCCGTGGAGGGCTTTCGGGTGGTGGGTTTAGGGTATTTACCTTCCTCATAGAAGGTCACAACGTACGTTGAGTCATGGAACTGTATATCTTTGGCATGGCAGGACTGCCATCCTTTGGGCAAAGCTTTTGATAAGGGCTAAGCAGCCCTAAGGGCCTTAGAGGCCCTAGTTGACCATTCTCCATAGGCACCACCCATTGTTTTCAACTAGAGCCGTGGTTTATGGCTGCCGGACATCTTCAGTGCCTGGCCACCCTTGATATGGGTGGGGACGGCCTAAGCAGGCAGCAGGCCTGGGTGGGAATTTAGGGTGTCCAACCTTCAAGCGGCGCACCTCGACCCAAAGGGTCGCGGGGCGGCGCGCCGCTGCGTTACGCTTCACCCCACCTCAAGACCACCCAAACACATAATCTTTTAGGGTTTAGGGTTTTTCATGGAAACCCTGGCCGGGCCGGTTTCAGAAACACACAACAGCATGCATTAACAACCCTTTGCCAGGCAAGGCCTGCTACAGCGAGCGGTTGCACGCACCCCGGGTACATCTCACTGAAAAGCCTGCGGTAGGCCCAGAGGAAGAACTTCACAGTCTCCGCAGAAGACAAGTACATCACCACGTGTCCCGGCCACGTGCCTTCAGCATCAAGTCACAGATGCAAGTNGCCCAGAGGAAGAACTTCACAGTCTCCGCAGAAGACAAGTACATCACCACGTGTCCCGGCCACGTGCCTTCAGCATCAAGTCACAGATGCAAGTTTAAAGCGAAAGTGATGGTGGTGGACTGAGAGGAAGGATTTCACAGTCTCCGCACAAGACAAGTACATCACCATGCGTAGCGGCCACGTGCACGCAGCAACAAGTTGCATAGGTATGTATGTATGTCTGCATGTCTGTCTACCTGTCTCTATGTATGTATGTATGTATGTATGTATGTATGTAGGTATGTAAGTATGTAAGTATGTATGTATGTCTGTATGTATGTCTGTCTGTCTGTATGCATGTATGTATGTCTGTATGCATGTATCCATGTATGCATGGATGCATGTATTGATGTATGTATGTCTGTATGTCTGTATGTCTGTCCGTCTGTATGTATGCATGTCTGTGTGTCTCTATGTCTGTATGTATGCATGTGTATATCTATGTATGTATGGATTGGGCGCATCATACGCCCATGTTAGACCATGTTGGGCGCAGGTAGGCCCCATGTTAGCCCATGTTGGGCCATATGGTGCCAAGCGAGGCCCATGTTGGGCGCATGATGAGCCCACGTTGGGCCATGTTGGGCGCACGTTGGGCTCATGTGGGGCCCTGTTGGGCCTTGCTGGGCTCCATGTCGGGCTCATGTCGGGCCCATGTGGGCGCACGATGGGCCCATGCTGGGCCCATGCTGGGCCCATGTTGGCCATATATGGCTCAGCACTGCCATGCAAGTCCAGGCAGCGTCCAGGGCAGGAATACCGTCCGTTTTAGGGGGTACCGTCCGTTTTAGGGGGGTACCGTCCGTTTTACGGGGGTACCGTCCGTTTTGACAAAACGGACGGTACCCGGGGGTACCGTCCGTTTTACCCGGGGGGGGGGTACCGTCCATATTAGGGTAAAACGGACGGTACCCGAGAGGGGTACCGTCCGATTTGGTAAAACGGACGGTACCCCCGTAAAACGGACGGTACCCCCTGTTGAAAGACATTTTCCCTTTAAAACCTGCTGCCCGGGAAGGGTTTCGGGAAGCTTCTCCGGACAGCTGCCCGCGGCAGCCCGCCAAGAAAGCCCCAAAGGGCAGGAGAAGCAACCCTATATAGTAAGGGCCGGCGGGCGGCTGGAGGAAGCGCGCCGCGCCGCGACGACGAAGAACCTAAGGACCCGAGCCGGGAAGGAACCGAAACGGCCCTATATATAGTAGGGACTGTGCCCCGTCCACCGCTAAGTAACTCTAGTATGCCGCCCGGCGGCCGCGGCCCGCCAAACATTTTGGGTTTCTTTTCGGGGTTTCTTCCTCCGGCGGGTCGCGCCGCAATGGCGTTTTGTAACCCCAAAGAAACAGGTCCCTAATGTCCGTAGTGGGTAGTTGTGGTGGAAGGGATGGATTGTTGGCAACCTTTTGTTTCAGGTGTTACATACAGACATACATGCAGACATACATGCATACATACAGGCATACATACATACATGTAGACATACATACATACATACATACATATATACATACATACATACATACATACATACATACATACATACATACATACATACAGACTTACAGACTTACAGACTTACAGACTTACAGACAGACATATTTACATACATACATACATACATACATACATACATACATACATACATACATACATACACACACATACATACATACATACATACATACATACATACATACATATGCATCCATAACGATATGCAGATAGAAACATGACAGACACCGCCAATGATGACATGGAGTCACAGCTTCACGTCACACGATTCCAGCCGTCGCGGCCGCTGAGGTAAGGCAATCACTGCCCAAGGATTTCAAGGATGGCACCGGCTGTTTGCAGAGCTGCCGGCCGGCACCGCGGCGCCGGAGGGAACGTGACCAACTGAGAGGCAGGCAGCATACAGAGTTGGATAGCCATCAAAAAACCCGGCAAAAATGTAGAAAACAAACAGAGGTAGCTGCTGCAGGGATTCTGTGAGAGCCCTTGATGTCGTGTCATTGTTCCCCACATCTTTGTGTGGGGTTGTTGTTTTTTGTTGTGTACCCGTCGCCCGTCCGCCTCCGCCCGCCTCCCGCCGCTCCTCACACACAACTTACTCACACACAACTTACTCACACACAACTTACTCACACACAACTTACTCACACACAATTTACTCACACACAACTTACTCACACACAACTTACTCACACACAACTTGACAACACACAACTTACTCACACACAACTTACTCACACACAACTTACTCACANCACACACAACTTGCCCACACACAACTTACTCACACACAACTTACTCACACACAACTTGACAACACACAACTTGACAACACACAACTTACTCACACACAACTTACTCACACACAA
>BGPT01001996.1:71246-113243 GCA_003297045.1 Symbiodinium sp. clade C Y103 | reverse complement strand
GCATCCTCCCAAAAACATATCTCATGCAACGTGCACGCAGCCATTACAAGGCGAGTAGCAACCTCAGATTCCCCAAGCGCATAGAACTGCAATGTGCAACACATGCAAACAACGTTGAAACAGCCATTACAGTGCGAACTACGCCGAACCCAGCCCGCACCCGCCGCGCACACGAAGTACCTTTCATCGCCGCCGGAAGNGCTAATCAAGTGAATTGCTAATCAAGTGAATTGCTAATCAAGTGAATTGCTAATCAAGTGAATTGCTAATCAAGTGAATTGCTAATCAAGTGAGTTAATCAAGTGAATTGCTAATCAAATTCTATTTGTCCGTAACTCGGAAGATTGCTTCCCAACTTCCTTTGATGATATCTATCTTTACCTATCTTTATCTATCTTTATCTATGTTTATCTATCGTTATCTATCTTTATCTATCTTTATCTATCTTTCTCTATCTTTCTCTATCTTTCTCTATCTTTCTCTATCTTTCTCTATCTTTCTCTATCTTTCTCTATCTTTCTCTATCTTTCTCTATCTTTCCCTATCTATCTCTCTATCTCTCTATCTATCTATCTATCTATCTATCTATCTATCTATCTATCTTATTCACCTATCTACCTCTAATTGTATACATCATATGATATACACATACGTATATTACATGCGTATGTATATATATATATATTATATATATATTATATATATATACGTATACACATTATCTGGCTAGCATACTGTATACTGATTAAGTATGGGCCTGTGCAAAAATCTAATCCTTTTGGCTGCCAAGTAAAAAACATGTGTATATATTATACACAACTCCATGAACATAGACATGGATTAAGTCACTTTACGATGCCCTTCACTTTGGCTTTCCCCAGTGTATGGCAGTGTTTTGAGACATACTTCTACGAGTCGGGAATTGCCAAGCATGGGAGAAGTAGTCACCAATTGATGGAAACTGACATGGAAATGATAACCCGAAGACAAATACAAATGGGGTTTCCAGCCTCCTCGGTCATGAATGGGATAAGCTTCCATCACTGCTGCAATGATGTCCTCAACTGCCATGCCATCAGTGCACACGTCGAAGCGTGGCACACCACTGCTTTTGCCACGTTTCAACCGTGGCAGTTCACAATCTTCCCAGCAGATAGGACAGTTAGGACAGTTGACTCACCCATTGCAACTGTCCGAACCTGATGCCAAGCGAGATGCAATGGCTGTTAGTCCTCCCAGTTCTAAATGGCTTTCTACTGTAAACCCACTTAGCACAAAAAACAAGTTGGTGCCCCTGTTTACGAAATCGCTAAGTTGGTGAACATAACTCCAAGTTCACTATGGTGACTATGGTAGATACATGGGGGTTTCCATCCATGAGGGATCCCCAATAGCTGTGAAAATGAGATGAAACCTGGGGCGGCATTTGGGGATAATTCCATCCGAATCCAAATCATCATTCCAGTAAGGTCACATTGACCCAAGGTTCTGCCAAGGTTCTGCTTACTGTGTTCGAAGTCTAAGTCGGTTTGCTCCTTGGTCTGGGATCATGGCTTTGCTAATGCCATTTACTGCGAAGAAATGGTGAAATGACACGTTGAGAAGTTGAGCAAAGTTCAAGGGAAAACGGATGAACCCTCTTCATTTTGAGGTGAAACCGATCATTGATGGATTCATGTTGATTTATGATATATATATATAATATATATATATTTATTTACATAGGCTCGACGTTTGAAATCCACTTCTTTTGGATGAAACCAACGGCTTAACGCTTACCATAACCCAACCAATAGGACAAACCATTCACCAGTTTTTACCAACCATTCAGCAGCACAGCACGACCAATTCCTTGGCTATTTGTTAAAAAAAACACGTGCACCATCCTGGTAAAATCATGCGGGAAACCTACCACTTGGGGTTGGTTTTTGTTGGGTTTACCACAGATGTAATCTTTTCAGTCGTGTTGAAAGGTTATTAGAAGTATACATCAAATCTGACGCACACATTTGAAACATCAACTTTGCTTGGTTGGCTGAGTCCTTGCCCCAGCTGCAATGGAAATCAACAATCTAAGAGTATGGCTGCAATCCATCTATGGATTGGAGCTTGACCCTCTCATCAGGTTTGTAGATTCATGCCCATGGCTATGATTTTTGGCCCATCATGGAGGTTTCCTAAAATTTGGAATCCCCAAGTCACCATGGGCTTCAGCAGTCATGGTCATCCATGTCATCCATGAGCTGGAGGATTTGGGGGTACCCCCATGACAAAACGGAAACCTCCCAAATGGCAATGAACCAACCATTCACCTGGGCTGGAAATCCAGAAGAGGTCTCCGCCCCATGTGCCATGCAAAGCGAAAGACCGCGTCTTGTTTAGATCAAACAAAATATCCCCAAGATGGAATACTACACTACCCTTGACATATCTAATGTTTTGGTTGGTTCTATCCTTCCACAAGGTCGACCCAGTTGTATCACATTTTCTTTCCTGGATAAATTTCACAATGCTTCTTGGTTCTTAGTGAAAAACGAATCAGAGATGACTTTCCACTAGCGAATCACAGGAATCTCAAGGGCTTGAACATCCGGAAAACACTCACGTGGGATGTTGAAAATCCCTGAGTTTGTTCCATGGGAAAATGATGCCTCAACATGACTCATACTTCTCAAGCTCCTAGTGGAGCGTAAAGAACTCCACATTTTTCGCCAGTCACTCGTAGATCGGCTGTCTTTGCGTCCGCCTCGCCTAGCATTTGCTCCTTCACAAGCTTTTATTTCGTAGTCGTTGCTCCTTTACGCCCACTTCGGATTCCCAAACGTGCTGCTCAGGGAACTGCCCTTGTGTCACCCAACCACTCTTCTCGCACCCTTGACGGCACCCACACCGCCGCCCACATTGCCTATTGATGTCCATTGATGTTGGTGAAACAATGCCAGATCCACCATCCCCAATGACTCACCATAAAGTATAATAGGTGGTGCCAATCTTTACCATTCCAAGTCATGGGTGGTGCCAATGGCATTGTTTGTATCAGTTATATGAACCATTATTGATGGTTAGTACCCCATTATACATCTATATTTCCCATGGTTGATGGTTAGTAATACTAACCATCAATCATGGGAAATATAGATGTATCATGGGATACTAATCATCAAGACTGGTTAATATAACTTATTAGTATCCCATATCCCAGGTTTATCATTGTTTATCATGGAACATATTCCCTTCATTGATTCTAAATCACCGACTAAACAAAGCCAGGTGTCCATTATTATCATTGGAATATATCCTGAATGTTGGTAAATCAACAGTAAATCACCTATATACTTGGGGGTTATCAACCCATATCAACCCATATCTATAGGTCCATAGAATATATCCATTATATAGTTCACCCAGTTAACTTTTTCCGCCCCATCCCACCAGAGCACACCGAGCTGCAGGGCGCCGTGGAACTCGCAGCGTCACGGGACGAGAGGAGCTGAGCAAACGTGCGACCTGGCCCAGCGACTGGTTTTTTGGGCGGTTTTTGGGTGATTTTGGGTTGATTGTTCGGTGATTTTACACTGACTTTCTATGATTTTTCATGGTTTTTGGGCCATTGTTGGGAGATTGTTGGGGTTTAGTGATTTTTGACTGATCTATGAGTGATTTTTTGCTTGTTTTTTTGGTGGATTCTTGGGTGACATTTTGGTTGCTATGATGATAGACGTAATTTCTTGAGGCATCCCATTTTCAGACAAACCCACATGGCTGAGAAACATCTTGGTGGTGCCCCAGTTCGTTAGCAAAGGTGGTTTGTTTCACTCATATTTAACTGTTAGGTTTGTGCTAAAGATATCTATGGTCAATGGGGCTTACACACCAACAAACATCACTGTTGGGCACCACAGTGTATTGAATTTTCAAATTGATAGATATTGATGCCCCCAAACGATCGCTAAGTTGACGTCACATAGCCTGGTTTGTGGTATATAACTATCGTATAGTATACAGTATTCATGGGGGGTTATAAAACAACTTACATAACTAGGCGGTCTCACCTCGTAGATAGTAGGGGAAAATATACCCATGTGTGGGTTCCCACCATGAGACTGAGGTGGCAATAGCCCATCTCACCCCATAAAAAACTTGACCATGGCACTAATCTCCGAAGCCATGTTGATTCGGGATGATCAGAACTGAACCTAGTGGAAAACAACCCGATCTTGGCTAGAACACTACTATCACTACTCGACATTTACTTGTTTCACAGCCCTAACAATACCCACTAGACGGTCTACCAGCAATAAATCAGATCGTTGAACCCCCTAAACCAACAATAATCATGCACCATCTATTGAATATCGCTATTTCTCCAGCTAAAGCCTATCAAATAAACAGATACGTGATGGTTGAATCTCGTGCATCTGAACATTTTGGTACACCCTCCCTGTTTAGAGCCAAGGCAAGTGGTCCGGAACATGCAAAATGTCACAGCAAAAAAAAATGGATTTGAGCATCAAAAATGGTGGTATAACGGGGATGTATTGGGATATCACCTACTAATTCAACACTTTTGTACTGGAAAATCACCATTTTTTAACACGGATTTATCATCGCACTGGTCCATGGTCCATGACTTCCATAGCTATGTTACATTAGAGCGAAACGAATCTATAGTCTGTAGGGACCCCATTTCCAAACATTCCAAACACACCATATCATATCTATCTCCATATGCTTTTGGAATCTTTTGGAATCTAAAATAGATGTTGCCGAGGAATCGAACTTTCTTAAGCCAGCTAATCTGGAAGTAACTACAGTGCAAGGAGGCTTAGTTTAGTTGCAACTGAAAAACACCCGACTGAGGTCACTAGGTTCATCACCTCGCTCCAAACATCCAAGGGCAGATCATCCGGATCATCCCATGGATCGATGTTTGAAAATGAACAGACCCTCTGGTAAACTAACAGTTTGCTATTGAACATGGCCATAGAAAGTTCGTGGATTTTCCCATTAATAGCATGGTGATTTTCCATAGTTTTTGGTATGTTTACCAGAGGGTCGAACATAGTTGAAAACACCAGTTGCAGACATAGCAGTTGCATCTTACCGGATTCATCCGCTTGATCTCCGCTTGATCCGGCAAAAAATGGAGGTTTCCTATGGGGATACCCCCCCATCCAAGTCATGGATGGTCTCATGGATGACCATGACTTCGTATTGAAAACGTTTGAAAACCCTATGTTGATTTGGGGGTACCACCATGACTTAGGAAACCCCTATATGACATTTCATATCCAACCATCTTTTTGATGCTTCAGCGATGGCAACATCAGAAACTCTTCTCTCCGCCTCTTGGGCACGTCGGTCCTTGTCAAACATCCGGTTCAGCCTCGGCGTAACCGTGGCTGGGGTGAATTTTGAGGGGAAAATCATTGGACATTGGGATGAAATTCGATGAATTTTTGAGAAACTCTAAAGTGGAAACCATGAACATTTCATGGAGAATTTGCGAGATAATGCTGGGTACCATGGTCTCGAAACCAAAAGCTGATGTTCTGATGTTCGTGGACATCTATCCACTGAAAAGATTGTCTTATCGGTATTGACACCTCCATTACACCTCTTCATATATGAGCCCTAAGTTTCTATTAAAGTTCATGCAAGTTCATGCACCGGTGAGTTTCTGTTAAATTGACGTAGCAACGGAAGACATACTGACATAAAGACATTGACATACTGTAAGATTTTCATAAAAGTGGATCGACATGGGGCTGGATCTTGACGAGTGGTTAAGGGAATTGAACCGGCAAACATGAGGATTTACCAGGAGTTGGCATTGCACCAAATATGATAGGGATAGAAGCAAGACCAATCAGGATCTTGACTGCCAGCACTGCCAGATGAGATTTGTTTTGAGGCTATGGGTCGTTTCACGCATCGCATCTATGATCTAAACGAGTCGATCCTGCTGTAAACATCCTCTCTTGGTTGAATGGGACCATCACCCACAGATGAGGAGTGTTCAGAACCCCGCAACGTCACTCCATGACATGCTGATTGGTTTAGAACGGGATTCCCAGTTCATGCGTGATGATGATAATCCACAATCTAGAGTGAGTAGTATAACAGTATATCTAAACCTCCTGTAGTCAGCAACCAACAAGGGGTGTGACCACTGCTGGGGAACCGCCCATGCATGCAAACAGCTGCCCAAAACCTGGGGTATACCTCCTAAATGGCGTCCTTCAAATGGGGAACATGATGATTCTTGGTGATGTTCATGGGGAAAACCCAAAGAACAGTGGGATTTGCGGGATAACCATAGTAACCCGAAGGGAGATAGAACCTGGTACTTCAAACTCCGTGGGTAACCATCAAACTTTAGACTATCCCGATTTCTAGACTAAGCCATCTTGGTGATGGCTGAAAACGACCTTCGCTCCACACGCCTCTTGTGACAGCCTCTTGTGACCCGGAAGCGGCCCTTTTGCAAACGATCAGCAACTGGCACATGGCAAGCTGCTGCAGGGACAAGAAACGGGCGCGCTGCAACTCTCTGCGTAACTTTTGGAAGAGAGAAATACTTGTGGTAATCACAAAAAAAATAGAAAAGAAGGTTTTCACTATGTCAATCGTTTTTTTTCCAAATGCATCCAGATTCTATCTTTATTGGGAGATGCTTTGGGAGGATCATTCCAGTTCCAGTGGAGATGATCCTCCAGATATTTGATCCATAATCCCTGCCCCCTACCCATATTGACCCCCCAAATGAATACATCCACTACATTCCACCAAGGGTTTGGGGAACATATTTCTAGGGGGATCAGTTGATAATTACTTAGAGGAGCACCATTCCCATCTTTAAATTGAGGGTAAGCAATTGGATAAATACTTTTGGTCTGGAAGCAGCATGGTCACAAACGAACAAACATAAAAATCAGACAATCATTTACCAGATTTATAGATTTACCACTTGGACAACTTTCTAGCATTAGCTTGACCCAGTATAGAACATGTTCGTCCCAAAATAGGGCACCCCAAAATCCCATGATTCAATTTGGCATTTTCACTTTTTTTCCATGGCAATTTTACAGCAAGTCCCCGACAAAGTCGGCGGGTCAATCCACAAAACAACCATTGTTATGAACCATCCCTATGAACGGACTGGTACAAGTTAAACGTGCCTCAACTTTGCGATCATAATTTTGGCCCTCACCAATAATGGGGATGGAAAAACCAACCCCCCAACAATGTTTGGGGTGAATCTAAAAACCACCAATTTGCCAACGATTTGTTCAGGGCTTAGGTCACCAAACCTGGAGTAGACCCTGACTATCAATAAAATAGTGATACATTCTTTGAGATTGCTACACCCCTATTAATCTTGGATTTGCGCTCCAGGAACCAGCAGAAATATCATATATTCCGCGAAAAGATTCCCCAGTCCGACGTGGATTTCCCATTTTTTGAGCATGAAAAAATCATATCGACTCGGGAAATCCAGGTTTTTTTCATGAGTTAAAATGACTAATTTCCCTTCCTTGTGAATATCATTTACCGTCATATTTACGTAGAATAGTTTGGAGCAACCCTATTGATAAACAGTGTTTTCATGTTTTTTCTTGATCCTGTATTAACATGACTTTTTCTTATTGAGGTGCTGTACCGTATAAAACCATATTTTTTTGGGGCACTCCCTTAAAATTTCGATTGATTTCACCAAGGTTTTCCTCAAATCTTGGTCTTCTTTCACAACTAAGGCAGCACATTGCACCCGGGCAGTCTTCTTTGGACTGTCAAGTTGAACTGCCGCACCTTGGGTCAAATCCTCCGCAAGTGGTTCCAACAAAAGATGATCAATGGGGTATGCCCTCAGTTATGTTTATCTTAATCTGAAACTGGTGATTCGCCATCAAATTCTAGAGTACTATTTTCAGATCAGTCTTGATTATTTGGCAAGTGAAAATACTCACTTTGATCATTCCGGTAGGTGACATTCACCATTTTCCGTAAGTGAAGACCCCCTTTCTTGAACATTTATTTCGACATCAACCAGAAAGTTCGACTGGAGCAAACTATCACCTTGGGAGCTTTGCAATCTACGCATTTTTACGCGTGTGATCCCTTATTTTCGTCTTGTTCTCTCCCATTATCCATCGGTATGCATTGGTTTGCCATTTCTGGTGATGTTGTTTTCAATGCAAACATCCTGCCATATATTTAGCCATTCTCATAGGTTCCATCCTCTCACAATCCCCTTTTTAGGGATCGTGGTTGGGTTTGCCACTGTTTACTACATTTTTGTATTTTAAATCCCAATCTCTTCTGCTGAACTTCACATACGTTTACCTTTTTATGCAATCCAAAAGCAACGACTCAATCATGAATAGTCACCAATGTGGTAACCCCATTTCCATAAATCTCCTCTAATTCTTTGATCGTTCAACAACGACACCCATTCCCCACAACTTTTTCTGGTACCAATCCCCATTGTCCACGATTAGACTTGAGATTTCTAGCTCTTGATGTGTTTACACTCTGATCAAAAGTGGCGATGGAGAATCACTCGTCTATAGATGATTTTCTCGTTTTAAACCTCCATTTACGGCAATTTGTTCATGGGAACAAGGACATTTAACCTTCATGACATAGGATATCTTATGGGATGTAATTAAACCTACTCATGGGATGCAAGAGGATATAAATTGACTATCCATTGGTTGGAGGGAGGTAAGGAGCTGCGGGTGTCCAAAGCCTGAAAACACTGCGTATATGCAGTGTTTTCTGCAATCTCTCCTATCATCTTCGACAACAGGGCATCCTCAATTTTGCAGTTCGGGCAAACCCACGGTCTGTGCGTAATATGAGTTATTTCGTTGCCATAAACCATACTAATCTTGGAGTTATAAACTCATCAAGGCTTCCCTACCGAATTTTAGTTATCCCCACCTGTGACCAATTCGTCATCCAACTAAGAATGGTTCGATACAATTATCTAACATCATCTACTTGGCTATTCTATTTCTATAGTTACAATACTATAGTTACACGTTACTATACTTAGTTTTTTCATAGTTTTTTCCCACCTTCACCATATCAGTTAGTGTTAACAATAGCTATAATACTATAGTTCTACTACCACTTACTTTTGTTTATCTAATTTTGGTGTTCCAAAATCACATCAGAATTCATCTGACCCAACTTTTCCTTCCGAGGAGGTCGCCTCCACCGATAGGCCAGCGCCTCATTCGATGGCCACGGGGCAGGTTCTGGGACATGCCACCTGCCCCGAGCGACACTCACAGGTCAAGGCGCACTGGGCACGTAGACCTTGCGTTCCGCCGCTGGATGAGACAATGGATGGGAAATCCAGATGGAAAAAATGGGGAAAAACATGGGTCAATTATTGGATAATATTCGATAATTAGTGGATAATGTGTTTTTTTTTTGAGAAGATATGTGACAATGGTAAAATATGGAAAAATCTACAACACACCACCTTAAAAATAGGTAATTTTTGAGAAAAGAAAAGACGTATTTTGAGCTGCAAAACGCAATGGAAATCGCAAACCGCAAGGGCAGAAACTGAAAAAAGGCACATGGCAGCTTCAAAAACATGGTAAATACATGTAAATACCATGTTTCTGCGGGAATCACATTCTCAAAAACATTCAAAAACCATAAAATTGATTTAAATTGCGGGTGTGGTTTTCGACCTGCCGGGATGTTTTACCCCTTCTTATTGGCAAGTCAGATGGGAACAGTTGGGGTTTCACCGTGTGACTCGGAAGTGGGCCACCGATTGACCCCTCCCCGCCTCGGAAATCGTCAAACTCCTGAGCTGAGTGGTGGACTCATGTGTAGAGGTGCCTGGGAAATCCCCAAACAATGGGAAAATCATAGGAGCATATTTGGGGAAAAATCCAGTATATTGGGATAGAAGATCATAGGCCACCTGTAACATTGGGAAAAATCCACTATATATAATTAAATGGAGATTGTAGCTGAGAACATCAGAAAGAACTAGTGCTGATTTTCCAGCATGCCGTGGAGCTGATTAACAGAGGGTATAGAATATAGCCATACATAGCCCTGTTCCTTTTTTGAATTTGCGGAAACCGTACCTCTTTTTAGAAACAACAACACATAGCCCTCGAAGATTCAGATGACTTGAACGGTGATCCGACACTCTGAGTGAATCCATTCCCAGAGGATTCAAACATGGCGAAGCCAAGAATTTCAGGAGTGCCTGCTATTTTCAACCCATCTGGAAAAAGATCAGTCAACTGGGATTCGTTCAACCACATTTCGAATGCCCCGCTTGTGGTCAAAATTTGCCCATACCGCAATAGCTGGATGGTTCTTTTTCATGGAAAACTCTATTAAATCGGATGATTTATGGGAGCGCCACCATTTATGGAAACCCTCCATACTGTGGATGGAAGAAATCCTGCACCACCTTGGATGGTTGAAACCCTATAAACAATGGGATAAACCACCTATCAACTGGTGCAGGATTCCTTCCATTCACAGTATGTTTTGTAGATCATGAATTTGCGTGCCACACTGGGATTTGGAACTTCGTCCACTCGGTACCACCATGTGAATTGACAACGGTATCGGCTTTGCCAACCAGCATTGTGGCAACATGTTTCTTTAGGTCTACCTGCAGATCCAGCTGCTTAGCTAATTTGGCTATACCAGTTCTACGTTTGAGGCAGGTGAAGACGACAACCCATCAATCAACTGTCATCAGACATCAATCTGTACTGGCCTGCGATGGGTTGACCGAAAAAAACGCAGATTCACCCAGTTCCTCTCATGGAATACTACCATAGGGCACCCACCCGGTCACCCTGTCCAAGAAACGCTGCGATCGCGGCAAATGTTGATGCCTGAGGCAGACCCCCAATCGTAGTGGATTTCCACTCCGTGAAAATATCATTGAGTCAGCAAATCCAGGTAAGGGGTTTCCAAATCGAAGACGATGTCAGACCGATTATAGTGCCTACTCATACAAGTAGCCGATCTAAGATAGCCTGCAGAGACAAAAAATGAGCCGCCTTAGTGATTCAATCTGGCGATATGTAATTCCCATCATTCCGGTGACGTCACAGTGAAGTCATTATATAATTTATCCAGATTGAATTTGTTCATATTCCCAGTCATGGCAAAAAATTCAATTCCATGAAACCATATACTGGCTTTTCCGCTGCTTTTGGCTGGTTCTATGAATCCTATCCCATTTTGATTGATTATTGCTGATGAACACTCCATATTTACTGCTGCAGCTGCATATGGGTCTCAACATGAATTTTCTGCAGTTTTGATTTTGCTGAAGTATAACTCTGCCCTATCTTCATCTTTACAGATTCTTCCACCGAACTCACCGTTGTCACCAGGCCCGTCGCCTGTGAGGGTCTTGACTTCCGACGAGGCAAAGAAGGCACAGCCCTTGAGGCCCCGCGGATGTGGCATCTTCCAGCCTCGTCAGTTGACCCGGACTCCCCGGGAAGGTCCTGCTGGTAGCTGCTATCCGGTAAGGTATTTTGACATAGTTGTGCAAAATGTTTCATTTATGGATGATTTACTGATATTGAACTATGGATGATTTACTTATATTGAACCATTAAAAATGGCGATCCTCTAGAGCTATATCAAATAATCATTTTGGGTAGCTGGCTCATCACACAATATGAGAGAGCGAGCTATTGATCCCCAGATAATCTGACCATATGGCCGAAAAACAAAACGACGATTTCGGGGATGATCCGATGATCCTCTGTGTCCTTCAAATAGTAAGATCCAGGAAACATGATTGAAATCATATAAGTCTGAAGCCAATATATGGAGGATTATCTGGAAATTTGTAATCTATTTGCAAGAGAATCGGGGATTCCAGGATTCTACCTCCACGCAAATGGAGTCTGTGATTGGAAGATTGCACTTCACCAGGCATGGCTATCAAGTTGTGAGCCCCTGAGGCTCAGTGGATATAGAACCTGCCATGGCTGGAAGACTACTTTCCTCTTTTCATATGTAATTCTCATGGTCTGTGTTGGGGGGTATGGTCAATCTCATATTTGATTTAATAGTTTACACTCTGGTAAACTCACACAGCCATGGAACATGGTCATTTTATAGTAACTATTATAGCTGGTTTACCTTGTAAGACGATGATTTTCCATAGCTATGTGAGTTTATCGGAGGGTGAGAGATTGATGGTCTTCACAGGTCCAAAACACCTTCGTAGGACTTGATTCCGGCAGGTTGATATATAGAAACGATGAAAGTAATAGAAATAGATGTTCAGAAAAGAAGTTCATCGGGGGATGTTCTTCGCCAATGAAAGCAACAAATCACTGTCACTATTCATTCCCTTTTGAAAACCCAACAAATTCAGTTGCAATGAGTGAATCATCAAACACAAACCCTGAAATATCCTGGAAGAAGGGATTTTGGCATGGTGAGGGTTTTGGTAGTTCAAACGAAACCATGGTATGGTAGTGGAGTTGAAAGTTATGTTCCCAAGGTGTTTTGGCATGGCATTGTGTACAGCAGTATGGGTTTGTCCAAGAACAGAGTATCAGTAATCGACCGGTTGATCATCTTCATCTAGAAATTGCTGTAGATAGGTGGTAATTCCTCCATTCGCAGATGTGCCCTTTATTGAGCTCTTTGCGACAAGCTCCCAATGCAGCCCCGCTGCACACCTGATGAGGAAATCCAAATGGATCCACGCGGGCCGTCTCGGGCCAATCGTTTGAGACCAAATTGCAGGATACATGTGGATGGCCACAGGCCATGCCCGAAATGTACCCAGAGAACAGTTTGCTCATTCCATTATGGACGATCCGCGCCTTTCAACTTTTGCACGTTGTTGTGCCAGAACGAAGGCCAGCTCCGCACCACCGTCATTCAAACAACGCACCACCATGGCACGTCGTTGTGCCAGAACCTGAACGGCCAACAAAACAGGCAAAGGCATGTGTAGCCCACAAGCTGATGCCAAACGCTACAACTCTGGCCTTCGCAAGTTCTGTCTCACCGTCCAAGAGTGAACGCACCACCCGGTGTTCATCATGCCTGATTTCAATTTTCATCAGCACTCCGATTTTCAACTGAGTCGCTTTCACCCGCGCCACTAATGGCAGAAGAGTAGGTGCTGAATCTTGGTTGATTCCATGGTTCAACACTGAGGATTCTGCAGTCAAAACCAAGGAACCAAAGGCACAAACCAGACATGCCTCCATGCAGTACGTACAATATCATGCAACTACACGGCCTGAACTGATGCAAACTGCACGAAAGTTCACATTAGTCAAGATGCGATGATATACAGTGACAAATGATGTACGTGCACATGTCAGTGTATGTGCATGTGTAAGAAACAGAAAGATGTCATTGGGATGGAATATGATGGAACTTTGATGGATGGAAACGAAAATCAATGCTTGATTTTCTCATTGCATTGCCATAGAATGATTTGTTATATCCCATGATGTCCCCACTATTTATATCTATCATGTTTTTTCATTGTGGGGTACGGTAAAACCATCTTTTTGATGGTCCAATTCCCCCTTGTTCATAGTCAAATCCAATTAAAAACATTTGATGTCCAACATCATCCCTCCTATTGTTGGTTACTATACTTTCTTGAATCCTTCATCAAGATGCGAATATGAAAGTTTCCTAAGTCATAGGGCTACCCCCAAGTCATCCAAGTCATGGTTGACCATGACTGAGTATTGAACCATCCATGGTGACTTGGGTATCCCCAATTTTAAGAAACCTCCACTTAGTAACTGGTTCGTAACCTATGATCCTCTCAGTATAAGATCACTAACCAGTTACCAGATTCTAGGAAGCCCCCTCATATGGGGTTTTCCATAAGTGGGTAAAACAATAATAAACCATCCCCGAAATCACCATAAATAGGTGGTATAAACCATTCCAAAATGGGTGGTTTATGGCATTGTTTTACCCACATTAAAATAGATGATCTAGGGGTAGCCGAATTCTAGGAAACCCTCATCTGTGGTGAAACCGCTGGGTTTCAAAGTTCCTCCGCGTCGCTGCTGGGCGACCTAGATTCCACTCACCCTGTTGCACCAAGTCCTCCATCCTTGGCTCACCAAGGTGATTAGCTAAGTTGGTTTGTAGCAAATATACACTCTGGTGATTTACTGGTGATTTACTGGTGATTTAGTGGGATTTAATGGTGATTTAATGGAATCTACCCTCTGGTAAACTAACATAGCGAACTGGAAAATCACCATCTTTAATAGGTAAATCAACGAACTAAATGGTCCATTTTCCATAGCTATGTTAGTTCACTGGAGGGTATACCCTCTGGTTATTGAACATAGCCATGGAAAATCCCCGAACTAAATGGAGGTTTCGTTCGCTGGGAAAATCATCCAAAATTGGCCAGCTAGACAATGGCTATGTTAAATAACCACAGGGTAAATTGAAATGACTATGGTTCATGGTACCCATATACTCCATGTAAGGAATATTTACCTACATTTGGGCTCTGAAAAAGTGGGTAAATGTAGGTGAATATTCCATTGCCTGGAGCATCTGGGTTTGATATAGGTATATTTACTTTGGTTTATGAAACAGCTTACAACTGGGGGCACCAAATTGTAGTTACTGTAGGTGCATCCTTCCACTTTAAGGATCATCCGCAAGGAAAAAAAGTGATTTAATGGAGATAAAAAGTATTATTAATACTGAATATATTTGAATATTAATAAGGATATGATGGGATATGCAACCAAATAGAGGGAATGTATACAACGCACCATCAACTGATATAAATGGACATAGACAAAGTGCAATTCAGGCTGAACAACCCAACAATAGGTGCAAACACCACGGGGGATAAAATGACAAAATGTTAAGTAGACTGTCAGGATATATATGTGAAAGTTCATGCCTGATAAAATGTCCCAATATATGTCAGAAAAAAATGAATATATTGGAATAGCATATGGCAGAGCAACTGTCAGATGAAACGCAAAACAGCATCTTATTACGTTGATCACTCGAAGCGACGTCTTTTTACAGGCCTGTGCTGGATGGTGTGCAGGAGCAATGTTTCTGAGCCGCCTTCTCCGCAATGACGTCCAAACAGGAGCCAGGGATGTCGGCATTTTCGGCAGCAAGACAGGATGAAAAAACAACTGCCCCTGACACTCTGCTGGAATCAATAATTGAGTACTAAAATCTTTCTGGCATCAAACCATCTCCTGAACTTGTTGCTTCTTTGCTTTCATCATACACTGGGATAGAAAACTGCGAAGTGGAATGTGTATGTTTCCATGCGCGCGTTTACATCCCGTACTGCTGTTTACATGCCCTGGCTAGACAGGACAAAGCATTGGGTCTCCTTTGGGGGTGGTTCTCCTATTGCAGGTTCACTATGGTTTATGGGGAATATCATAATACAATCATATAACTTATCATATAACTATAGAGTACTATTAGTTATACAATGGGCTTTAAAACCCAACAAACATCATGATCATTGGTGGTGCCTCACCTTTTACATCCCCCCAAAATCGTTGGCCCTTAATATATACCCCCACAACTTTGCTGCTTCAACCACTTCCCATATCTCTCCTGTTGGGTGGAATCCCCATGAAAGCCTGCCAATCCTACCAAGGCAACTCGGGTTGAAGCTGATCAGCAAGACAATCACATCTAGCAGTCAAAGATAAAAGTGCAATTAAGTACCTTCTCAGTGTTTCCCCGGAAATTATGACAATAGATAATTTACAATCTAACAGTCATATTGTATCCCACTAATTCCTATGTATGTCCCTCAGAAAACTCATGTTTCCAGATGTTTTCCTCTTCAGTCGCCATGTTTGATGCTGAAAAAAACGCCCCATTTGCCGTGGTCCCTAACCCGGAGCCGCCCAGACGCCAACCCAAATTCATATAGTGATCCACCGCGCGAGCCAGGCTCTCTGTCTTGTTAGGCCCCTCAGCCGACCAAAATATGTCGGAACCAATCTTAGATACGCTGAAGACTTTTGAATTGGGATGGTAAGTATCTAAGATTGGCATAGATATGGGTAGTAATGGTCAATCTTAGATATGGTTAGTAGATAAGCGGTCAATCTTAGATATGGTTAGTAATGTTTGTAATACTATACATTTCCATCAATAGCCAATAAATCAAGTAACATGCAGGCCATTTTGGGGGTAGATGTCGGCAATCGGACATTGGGGGTTTCCATAAATGGGGATACCCCAATAGCTAGATGGTTTAACATGGAAAATCCCCCCAAAAATGGATGATCTGGGGGTACCCCCATTTCAGGAACCCCCCCTATATAGATACTGTATCTCTTGAATAAGATACAAGGTTGGTCCCCCCAAATGAAAGCTAACTTGGTGAACATAATCCCAATAAGTATGGTTTATGGCAATGATATCAAACTATGTAAAACCATAGTATCCATGAAAATCCCCGTTGAAATTTGGGGGGAGGGGTTGTGCACAGCATTTTGATCTGTACAAAAGACAATGCACCCAATTGCAACTACAAAAAGAAGGATCTGGTGAAATTTCAAAACTTAAAAATCACCTAGAAAAAGGCATTCACAACTTGTAATGACATCAAAAAAAGTGAAGATGCAGCACTACAAAAAGTAATGCATCCAGATTTGAAACTCTCTGAAAACCCCAACATGATAACATGTTTTTTTCCAAAATCATTTTGTAGTTGGGTTTTGTTCATCCAAAGTTCCGACCAAAATATTTCTAAGTCCCCATCTTGTAGCAGTCACGGTTTTGATTTGTTGTCCTGGCTACAAAACGACCCTGCTCTGCCCCGCTCTCTTTTCTTCACCTCTTCTCTGGCAACCAAATTCTACATACAAAACGGTCCAGCGCAAAAATACAAAAACTTTGCTTGCAAAAGGGTTTCGGGACCTAGCAAACAAGTTCTTCTTGCAAAACGGTGGAGGGGTTATGCAACTCCTGGTTTATACTGCAAAATGGGGTGCAACCCCCCAGTGTCTACAAAATGGTTACGCCTACGCATTGGCAGCGTGTTCATATGGGGGCCGATCAAAACATAGTTGCCGGTGTGTTATTAGAAATGACCTTGCGCCCGCCCTTGCGCTTCCTTGCGCTCTTGAAGGTTTTTATCATGTTTTACCGGATGGACTACAATTCGTATTCAAGAAGGAATTGCCCATGTATGTTGCTCAAGGCGATATCTAGTTCTCTCATTACCACACCAGGGTCTGCAGAGAGAGAGAGGCAGAGACAGAGAGAGAGAGAGAGAGAGAGAGAGGAGAAGAGAGAGAAAAAGAGAAAGAGAGAGAGAGGGAGGAGTGGTTTCGAAGTGTCAATGGGCACGACGTCAATAAACCCCAAATGTGCCACTTCGGCTGTAGAGTGCCTTTTTGGGGGTTATGCTTTCCGAGCCACAATAGGCAAGAGGTCCATAATC
This sequence comes from Symbiodinium sp. clade C Y103, assembly GCA_003297045.1. NCBI lineage: Eukaryota > Dinophyceae > Suessiales > Symbiodiniaceae > Cladocopium > Cladocopium sp. clade C. The sequence continues at coordinate 95,773 of BGPT01001996.1, read as the reverse complement.
CCGAAATGTATCACTTCGGCCCCAAAATGCCCTTTTGGGGGCTATCCTTTTTCCCCGCCACAACAGGACGGAAGTCAATAATCCCCAAATGCGCCACTTCGGCTCCAAAGTGCCTTTTTGGGGATTATTCTTTCCGAGCCACAATAGGCAAGAAGTCCATAATTCCCAAATGTATCACTTCGGCTCCGGGATGCCCTTTTGGGGGTTATCCTTTCCGCGCCACAATAGGAAGGAAGTCAATAATCCCCAAATGGGCCACTTCGGCTCCAAAGTGCCTTTTTGGGGATTATTCTTTCCGAGCCAATAGGGAAGAGGTCCATAATCCCCAAATGTATCACTTCGGCTCCAAAATGCCCTTTTGGGGGTTATCCTTTCCCCGCCACAATAGGAAGGAAGTCAATAATCCCCAAATGGGCCACTTCGGCTCCAAAGTGCCTTTTTGGGGATTATTCTTTCCGAGCCNATCCTTTCCCCGCCACAATAGGAAGGAAGTCAATAATCCCCAAATGGGCCACTTCGGCTCCAAAGTGCCTTTTTGGGGATTATTCTTTCCGAGCCACAAGGGCCACAATAGGCAAGAGATCCATAATCCCCAAATGTATCACTTCGGCTCCAAAGGGCCCTTTTGGGGGGCTATCCTTTCCCCGCCACAATAGGAAGGAAGTCAATAATCCGCAAATGGGCCACTTCGGCTCCAAAGTGCCTTTTTGGGGGTTATGCTTTCCGAGCCACAACAGGCAAGGGGTCCATAATCCCGAAATGTATCACTTCGGCCCCAAAATGCCCTTTTGGGGGCTATCCTTTCCCCGCCACAATAGGAAGGAAGTCAATAATCCCCAAATGCGCCACTTCGGCTCCAAAATGCCTTTTTGGGGATTATGCTTTTGAGCCAATAGGCAAGAAGTCCATTCCCAAATGTATCACTTCGGCTCCGGGATGCCCTTTTGGGGGTTATCTTTTCCCCGCCACAATAGGAAGGAAGTCAATAATCCCCAAATGCGCCACTTCGGCTTCCAAAGTGCCTTTTTGGGGATTATTCTTTCCGAGCCAATAGGCGAGAGGTCACTCAATAATCCCCAAATGGGCCACTTCGGCTCCAAAATGTCTCTTTGGGGATTATTCTTTCCGAGCCACAATAGGAAAGAGATCCATAATCCCCAAATGTCCCCAAATGTATCACTTCGGCTCCAAAGGGCCCTTTTGGGGGCTATCCTTTTTCCGCCACAATAGGAAGGAAGTCAATAATCCCCAAATGCGCCACTTCGGCTCCAAAATGCCTTTTTGGGGGTTATGCTTTTTGAGCCAATAGGCAAGAAGTCCAGAACCCCCCCAAATGGTCACTTCGGTGAAGCCATGCGCGAGAGGTCAATAACCCCCAAATGTGTCACTTCGGCACCAAAGTGCCGTTTTCGGGGTTATGCTTTCCCCGCCACAATAGGAAGGAAGTCGATAATCCCCAAATGGGCCACAAAGTGCCTTTTTGGGGATTATTCTTTCCGAGCCACCATGGGCAAGAGGCCCGTAACCCCCAAATGTGCCACTTCGGCACCAAAGTGCCTTTTTGGGGGGTATGCTCTCCGAGAGAGAGAGATAGAGAGATAGAGAGAGAGAGAAAGAGAGATAGAGAGAGAGAGAGAGAGACAAAGGAGAGAGAGAGAGAGAGAGGCAAGACGACCTAAACAAAACTTGCGCTTACCTTGCGTTAAACTTGGGTCCAAATCCGGCTGTCGTATCCGCCACTTCGAACCAAAATTGTTAATGCGGGAGTTGTGCTCTTCAAGCCACAATAGGCAAGAGGTCTTAACCTTCAAATGACAATAGGCAAGAGGTCCATAATCCCCAAATGTTCCACTTCGGCTCCAAAATGCCCTTTTGGCGGTTATCCTTTCCCCGCCACAATAGGAAGGAAGTCAATAATCCCCAAATGGGCCACTTCGGCTCCAAAGTGCCTTTTTGGGGATTATTCTTTCCGAGCCNATCCTTTCCCCGCCACAATAGGAAGGAAGTCAATAATCCCCAAATGGGCCACTTCGGCTCCAAAGTGCCTTTTTGGGGATTATTCTTTCCGAGCCACAATAGGCAAGAGATCCATAATTCCCAAATGTATCACTTCGGCTCCAAAGGGCCCTTTTGGGGGTGATCCTTTCCCCGCGACAATAGGAAGGAAGTCAATAATCCCCAAATGCGCCACTTCGGCTCCAAAATGCCATTTTGGGGGTTATCCTTTCCCCGCCACAATAGGAAGGAAGTCAATAATCCCCAAATGCGCCACTTCGGCTCCAAAGTGCCTTTTTGGGGATTATGCTTTCCGAGAGAGAGAGANCCGCCACAATAGGAAGGAAGTCAATAATCCCCAAATGCGCCACTTCGGCTCCAAAGTGCCTTTTTGGGGATTATGCTTTCCGAGAGAGAGAGAGAGAGAAACTTGTAAGAGCGGTTTGTGGCCCCATCAATTCGGCTCCCAAACTACAGTCATCATAGCCATTAGGTCGATCGAATTCGAGCGTGGTCGAGCGAATTGGTCAAGGATGCTAAATGGCACTAATTGATGAGATTGTAAGATGTACTGCGAGGAGACATTTGCAAAAACCCTAGACTTATACTGTCCAGAAACTGGTTCCCAATAATCCCAAAAAAAACATATACAACTATATCTTGCGCCCGCCCTTGCGCTTTCTTGCGCCTCCCAGGGAAAATGCACCATAAAATAACAGAAACATAGTCCAATGATACGTTTGTGTAAAACCCTTCTGCGGGGGTTTTGATCGTCACTCATATACTGGTCACTCTTTGGCTGTGAGTTCATATACTGGTGATGTATTCGCAGCGTGTTCATATAGGTTTTCTCTCCTGTTTATACTACAATGGTCTGGCAACCAAGTTCTACGTACAAAACCGTCCAGCACAAAAGCTCTGCTTACAAAACGGTCTGGCAACCAAGTTCTACATACCAAACGGTCCAGCACAAACTCTGCTTACAAAACGGTCTCGCGACCAAATTTTGCTCACAAAACGGTCTACCAACCAAGTTCTTCTTGTGAAACGGTGGAGATGCAACCCCCTGTTTATGCTACAAAATGGGGTGCAACCCCTCAGTGTCTACAAAATGGTTACGCCTACGCATTGGCAGCGTGTTCATATACTGGTCACTCTTTGGCAGTGAGTTAAATGACAGGTTACGCATTGGCAGCGTGTACATATACTGGTTATGTATTGGGAGCGAGTTCAAATACAGGTTGCGCATTGGCAGCGTGTTCATTTACTGGTTACGTGTTATTGGCTGTGAGTTCAATTATATACAGGTTATCCATTGGCAGCGTGTTCATATTCTGGTTACGTATTAGCAGCGATTTCAATTACAGCTTACATATTGGCAGCCAAGTCCTTGTTACAAAACTGTTTAGAACCCAAGCTCTTCTTACAAAACGGTCTGGCAACCACTTTAGTCATCACTTTAGTCCCTCAATTGCCCCTGCAAAATTTTTGACTCCGGCGGGGAAGAAACCCCCGAACCCGGAATCAAATTTATTTCGGGAAGGGACTAAAGTGATGACTAAAGTTGGAATGCCTGTTTGATTTTGATAAGCCCGTATCAACCTCATCATGTCTTGCTACAAAATGCCCATGCGTANGTGATGACTAAAGTTGGAATGCCTGTTTGATTTTGATAAGCCCGTATCAACCTCATCATGTCTTGCTACAAAATGCCCATGCGTATCCATGCGTTTTTACTATGGCCCAAAATGACTGACATGTGTCATTTTTTAAAATGGAATTCACAAGCTTTAGCTACAAAATCTTGGACATGCTGCCCATAGGCACCATTAGCTTGGACTAAAATGACCATTTTACAGAGAGCACAAGGCTTCCTATTCTGTAGCTTAATTTCGAAAGTGGCTCGGGATAGATAGTAGGGTTTTTGTCATCGGTGGTCATCGGGGATTCTTCAGGTTGGCATGGCTTTTTGTAAAGAATGACATGATGTCTCTGCAGCATTGGATTTTATTTACATAACTCAAAATTGCCACCTTATAAAATGCCAGGGTGCAAGACCTATTTTTCTTCTATAAAAACATATGGTTTTCAGGCTCTATAAGGGACCCAAGATCTATCATTTTATATATAAGGGAAATTCCAACTGGGATCCTAATTTTTTTGTTCAACTCTTGAAAAGCCACAAAATACCAATCACGAGGTGCACCACAAAATATGGTGACTCGACCCTTAAAGAGCTACAAAATCCAAAAGGTATTTTATGTTGGGGGTTTTCCGACCTCAACATATACAACTACAAAATGGGAAAATGCATTTGAACCACCGAAACTTGGAACAGCTACAAAATGCCAAGAAATACAAAAAGCTTGGCCCAAGCCCTTTTTTTTGGTACAAAATATCATGCTTTTGAGCTCTGCAGTGGACACAAGGCCTGGCTTTCTGAAGGTGAAATTCCACCGGGGATCAAAATGTAATGTTTCTAGGATGTTTGTACAATAAAAAATTATAAGAATCTGAAATCTACACTTAGAAAAACCGGAAGACGCCATGTGCAGCAGCAAGTTGCAAGCAGTTGCCGCAAGTTTGCTTGTCCATGTCCTCGGAGAAGTGGGTGGTCTTCTCGCACGCGGAAGAGCGAACATACCAACTTGCGCTATTTGCATCATGCCAGTAGGTGTGCTTTGCGCAATTCTCGAAATTTGCTACGCTGGCCCAAAGCTCGAACTCCTTGCGGTAGAGGTAGAGCCTTCTACCAGTCTCCTCATCATTGATGCAAAGCCCCTGGCAAGGAACAATCTTGGCTTGCTCCTCGTCCCTGACGATCAGAAGCTTGCTGTTTTTGAGGGCCTCTACGCGAGATGGGCAGTCAAAGTGTTTCTGAAGAAATTATTTGACTGACCACAGGCGCATTCTCACCAATTCTCCCACTTTACCATGGGGTTGCTGCCTGCTTTTGCAGACCGTGCATCGGAAGGGAACCTTCTTCCATCAATAGCAAACAAATCAAGTAACATGTAAGAGAGATTTCACTACATGCGGGCCATTTTGGGGGTAGATGTCGGCAATCGGACATTTGGAGCCAGGATTCGATTGGGGGTTTCCATAAATGGGGATACCCCAATAGCTAGATGGTTTAACATGGAAAATCCCCCCAAAAATGGATGATCTGGGGGTACCCCCATTTCAGGAAACCCCCTATATAGATACTGTATCTCTTGAATAAGATACAAGGTTGGTCCCCCCAAATGAAAGCTAACTTGGTGAACATAACCCCAATAAGTATGGTTTATGGCAATGATATCAAACTATGTAAAACCATAGTATCCATGGGGATCCATGGGGTTTATAACCAATAATAAGGCCTGCAGTGAGATCAACTGGTTGCTGAACCAAGTTTTTTTGTGCGAAAAAATGCTGTAACTTCTAGTGGTTATGTATAAATTACCATTTCCTGCCCACAGCCCTAGGAACCATCATGAACTTCTATAGTTGGTTAACCCCTAACTCCCAATTCCCCCATGAAAGCGAGAACACCTCTACTGAAATAACTGGGAAGCGCCATTCGACCAAGTCTCTGGTAGAAGGTCCCAGAAATTGTCCTGGCAGAGGCTGTGGATGCTCATCTCCTGCATCATATGTTTCCTCCAGAAAAATAGCGCAGCAAATCAACACGGCTTTACATATGCACTAACAGAATTTAATCTCAGAATCATCAATAATCTACGATTCACCAAGAATGTTCCAGTCACACGACTTTCCCTTCTCCCTCAACCTACTATCAGTTGGTGGGCGAGATCATTGGTTTATCCATCCCTAATGTTTATCGTTTTCTTGGGCTCCCTTGACGGACAAAATTTATAAATGGTGATGGTTGATGCTCAGTTCAGCCTCGGCATGCTGTGGCAACAAATCAATGAGCATGGCTTGGGATTCAAACATACTAGCAGCTAGCAACATCCATCTACTGGTAGGTAAAGAAAATGGATTGGATCAGGATTTGGTTGATTTTGGGTAGTTGTAGTCTCATCCCTGTTGCCAAGTAGATTAAACTATGTAGATATGTTCAATTGTAGCTGGTGTTTCCAAACATAGGCTCGTCATGGCTCGGATCAGGCTGCCAGGATATGACATTTGAAACCACCAAATGGGCTAATATGAGGCCACAATGAAATGGTGAAGTCTTGACCCAGTACCTTCTTTGTGGTGTTTACACCTTGTCAACCGGGGTGAAAGAAAACACATCTCTTGACCTCCGAAACTCTCGGACTCTGCCTTTGGTGGTGAAAAGAGAACCTGCCGGGAGTTCCTGTGAATCAACCGATGCACGCTGCCCCTGCCCGACCCTGCCTTCAAGGCATTCTCATATTGCAGGCTTTGTGTATGCTTCAGCTCCTCACAGGGAGCGACAGATCTGAAAGATTTGACCCTAAAGTCATGTGGTAAACCATGGCAAACTTGATGCCATAAACCTGCAATTCTGGATGGTACAATAACCGAGCACCAGGGTGGTTTCTGTCATTCAGTATCCCATTTTCAATGTCATATTGACCCATGTCCGGATGAAATCTGGATGAGTTTGAGTTGTATTGTGTCTCCTGGTGGCCTACAGGGATAGCCAACAATCCCCCGAAGATGCATAGCGGAGCCCTACGGAATAGGGAAACACGTTTGTTTCTGGCTGAATTGAAACATTATTTGTCATGCTGGAATTTGTTTCTGGCTGAATTGTAAACTAATTGAGCAAGCAAACTCAGAGATCACCCACGGATGGCGTTGAGGCTTTCCCAAACCTCTCTCGGATCTTTCAAGCCCTGCTGCGCAATTTTTATTTGGGGAATCATCTCTGTGTATGTGTACATACTGTAGATGAAGGAAATCCTGCAGCACTTGATAGATGCAAGAAATCCCATTTAAGTTATAATCCCACTATTTCCAGTCTTTCATAGGAATCCCAATAATTTCCAACTGGTGCAGGATTTCTTCCATCCACAGTATGTGTCACGGTCAACTTACATTGGAGTAATGGATTATGGTCCACCATGCAATTGGGAATTCCTTTATTGGTCATTGTGAATCCCTGTTCCCATTTTTAGGAAATAACAATGTCTGAAACTGCAAGGGTTTTGTCCGAAAAACTGGAATACCACCAAAGACCTCATTTTCACGATGAAAATTCGCTTCTTGGAGGTGCCCCATATGTTTTTGTGGGACTGGGGGCAGCCTGTGGTCAGCAGTCCTCCTTGTTGAGCACGTAGTGAAACATGCCCGTCAGGAAGTTAGCCTTGGGGGTGCAGGACCCAGTTGCATCGTTGTGTGATAACTACAAAAAATGACCTAGGGGAAATTAGTAATGGGGTTTAATGGGGGATTCAACCAACCAAATGTTGCAAGCTATAGTTAGACTAATTTTAAACTATTTTGTTCCTGTTTTTTCTGTGGTTTTAAACCACTTAGAAGCACATGCGGAACCCGAATCGTGGTGACCATCCTTCGAATCGTGGTGAATACATCCCATCCCTTTTGAAAGGTGATGCTCTTGTAAACCGCTTTCACTATAGATGTATCTGCTATAAATCCTAGTTACATAGTTAAAAAACCAACCTAGCTTTAAAAAATAAGTATGGGGGCACCACAAAATGTGTTGATGGGGGGTTCAGCAAATCATTGGGATTTAAGCATGCAAACCGAGGAAAATCACCAAACGTGATATCCATGTAGAACCTTCCAGCACTTCAAGTTCTGCCGGTGCAGCCTCAAACCACGTGCTTCCAGAAAAGATCGTCCAACCATGCCTTTTACAAATCCTTCCGTCTGCCGAATGTGTCCCATTGCACTGCCAAAGTGCTTGAAATGCCTGAAGTACACCGCAAACATCGTCAGTCCCCTTGAATCCTCCACGGAGACACTTCTGCAGGCACTGGGTTGTTCGATCTTCACCTTGGGTGAACTCGCGCTTCCGCTCCACCCCTTTCATGATTCCAAAACCAATCCCAAATCCAGGGCGACTTACCCCTTCACTCCACAAACACCCGGAAGCCAACGCCAACGCCCCATACATTCCAATTTTCCAGCCAGCTGCAAAATCCCCAATACTAGCTACTACACATTGGTTGGTGAATCAACATTCCCTCTAAAAGTCACAAAATCAAATGCTAAACTGACCTTCACCAGTGAACTATTTAATAAAATGGTTGGTTTTCATCGAACCTGTAATTTGATTTCCAGAAATTGGGATTTCCTAAAATGGGGGTAACCCTCAAATCATCCATTCTAGTAGGATTTTTCATTATAAAACCATGCATTTTGGGGTCCCCCGTATGTGGGCCGACCAACTGGGAGAATCATCCTTAGTAATGGCTGGGAAAAACGTTAGTTATTCTACGTTCCGGATTACCAGTTACGAGTCCTGGGGTGAACCAGGACAAGTATTATCCTCATTATTCCCATTATCCGCAACATATAGCCATGATGTATCCATGATATATCCATGGCTTAAAATCATCGATCATGTGGGAAACCGAATGCCATAAACCTACGATGACTGGGGATGGCTGGTAGAAACCAATAAACATGGTGATGATTTGGGGATGGTGACTATGGCATATGGTTCATCAATCATGTTAGTAAAGCAATGTCTAAAACCAGCCATATTTTGATAGTTCATACAACTTATTTATGATAAAATCGGGTATGGTTCGCTATTGCTTTACCCACAGAAATATATGGGTTTGTGTGAAAATTTAGGGGGAAACCCCAAATTCCAATGGATTAGACCCTTACTTTCCCAACATTATCTACTGTCTATGAAATTCATGATTATTATTCATTATGATCATTATTTTCCCGATTATGATCAGCATTTTTTCAATTGGCATGGTTATCACCAATAGTGTACCCCCAATCGCTGATGCCGTTCCCATCCTGCCAGCTGGCGGTGTAAGGATTCGTGATGAACTCCTCAGCAGTCCAATCCTGAGATCGATTGAAAGCCACGGCTGAAACAAAAACACGGCTATAGCAATTGATTGGTTTAATGTTTGGTATATGGTGATACAATGTGATATATAATATCCTTATTATCACCAATAATCATATAGTCACCCAATTCGTTACCATATAGATTAAAATAACTAATTGGCTACTATAACCATATCTAATTCTTATAGTAGTGATTATATAGAATCTATACAGAAATAACTATAGCAATTAATTACGCCATAATCACTGAAACATAGAATAAATATAGCAATACGGCTGTTCATAGTGATTATAGTTCAATGTTTATCATAATCATACAGATATTAATACAATTCCAATGTTTGGTATGTAGATATCATAATGATATTATAGTGGCATTAGTGAATATATGAAATACCAATATTAATCAGTTGTTTCATTGATGTTGTATAGAGGTTTCCTAAGTTATGGGGGTACCCCGAAATCATCCACGTCGCGTAGTATTGAAACAACCATGGTGACGACTGGGGATGCCCCTTGGCTTGAGAAACCCCCATATAGAAAGTAAATGAACCTGGGCCTAGCCTGGGTTCATTTTTTTTATCAACCTTAAATGACTAAGGATCATCTGATCATCATAGTCAATCGGGACAAATCGAAACAAGTATTCACATATAGTAAGGAATGACAACTTTTATCTTAGGAGACCATCACAATGCATGCTAAAGCCATGGCTTGGTTCTGATTCTGCATGTCCTTGGCCAAGGGTATCAGCTCATCAGCTCGACATGTTTTTTTGTGGGATGGCCACTACCCCCAGCCAGATAGTCATTCAGCAAATTGAACAGGTCGTAATTCAGCAGGTGCTGCTTCCCCATATTTTCCCATGTAGTTATAGATTTCATCCAGATCTGAACTGGCTTGGGGAACGACTGTACCAGCAAAAACGGGGAAATAGATGGAAATAGGATGTATATCATGAGCAACAGAGATGGGGACCTCAAAAAAAAAACATGTATGACTGACCCAATATTTGGAAATCCTGCTGCTTTGTCGATCCCCTGCTAGATTTTGCGGGATATGTAATTTCTCATCCCTTTGCCCGAAGGAAACACGAAGAATCGAGTGTGTGGCTACACTCCATCCACTGCGGATTGAACGTTCTGAATCGATGGCTTGGTCATGCAAATCTTCCCCAAGTCTAGTCATAAGCAACTTCCAAAATCTCTCGTGTAATGTTGTGTATACATGTTCTACTGGTTGGTTGACCGGGAGTCTGAAAAACACATTATATGGTTCCAAGAAACAACTGCAAAGGAATCTATGGTGTGAGGGTCCCGCGAGCATGGCCAAGAAGTATTGCAAGTTTGGGGGTTTCCCATCGACAAATCAGGGTGAAAGGTGCGAAAGTGCTACTAAGTTGAACTCATTACAATTAGTTGTGGTAGCGTCTCTGTCAGTTCACATTCCAGTATTTGTGCACAAAGTAATGTGTCCATTGTTGCTTCAAGAATAACATGGAACTGCAAACGGGGGGGTTGCAACATTATTTCAATAATAGGAATATATAGGAATGGCAATTCTTGGAATATGAAGTTAAATTCAAACGTCCAAGTACTTCGAGTATCATCCCACTTAGTAAGTGGTTTACAACCCTGATTAGCAAGTCTCTTAAGTCTGGAATCACACTGCGGCATTCTTGAAGGCATCGAACAAGTTCTTTGACTTCGCCACGGCCCGGATGAAGATGTGGCATTCTGCACCAGATGATGAGGAACCCCGCCTTCGCCTTCGCCGCCGCGGCCTTGCGGATGTTGGCTTCCGCGTTGTGGATGCTCATGTATTTTGGCTTCCCAGTGAAGGCTCTGTCGAAGCACCTGGCGCTTGAAATCCCGGCAAGACATTCCTGGCTGCAACTCCCTCTTCCTCTTCTCCACTTCCTCCTTCGCACCAACCAGGAAGTGAGATGATCCTCCACATAGTGGTCCACTCCAAGGATTGACAATACAGGCGGTTTCAGTCACTTCACTTCACATTTTGGCTAGTTCAATCCCATTGACAAATTTCAAACCACTTGTTCACCAGGTCACAGCATTTACACAGATTGGTGGTCAGAGCTACCCAACTCCTTCCATTTTTGTGGGCGTGGCCTGGTCTTTTGCTGAAAAAACCCAATATTGGACGTGCGTTCTAAGGGGGGTCCAAGAAATATCACATCTTTCCAATCGATTCTCCTTTTTGGATCCTTAAGACCACGCTGGAAGCGAATGACCCATGGACTCAGCAAAAGAATCAGAATATCAAGCAGGAGATAACTCAGCGACATCGCTCCCTACTAGCCTACCCATCTTACCATCTTCAAAGGGTAGATTTCACGCAGCACACAAAGTGACGCAGCTTGGCATAATCATCCATACTTGTGAGTGCAGTTCCAGTTATAACTATCCCTATATAACCTTTTAGACCACAATTAAGTATGCGAGATCCCCAGTTACGTAGGGGCTATAAACCACTTACGATGCCCGGGGTGCATATCCAAGTACAGTAGTCCATTTCGTGTCGCGCCAAGAGATTGGTTGGTAGAAGATCAAAAGCCCCTCAGGACGACTTTTGCTGGTGAATTTCATTCTTTTTTTGTTCTTAACCCTCACTTGCTGCTTGCATCCCATCCTTGCCATCAAAATCCATATGTTTTTCCGAGTGAAATCCTTCAATTTGCTCGAGTTTTGCTGATCAACTTCACTTTTCTGGATGATTTCTCCAATTGAAAACCATCACTTTGTGGCTACTTTCCGTCCCACGCGTTCGGGCCTTTCCCCAACAGGTTCGCCGAGGCGCTCGGCAAGGTGCTTTCTTCAGATGATCCGATTGCAAACTCGGCCACAGCAGGGGCAGCGCTACTTCGTTTTAAAACCATGCTGATGTCCTCACAAAAAAAATAACAAAAAAATAAGAACCTATCATGGGGATACCATGGGGAAATATCATTGGACCAACTTGAGATCTTTGGATTTAGCTTGTTGAAAATGAATTACCATTGCATACCAAAAACAAATTGTGCTTGTCTGAGACAATATTGCTTTTGGTCACATACACTCACTGGATGATATCTTTATTTTTGATGGTGAGTTAAATCCCAGTTAGCCCCAAGTAAACCCATTGCTGGTTGGTTCCCATCTCCCCTGTTAAAAGCTTGACTTCTAGTGTTTCTGTATGAATTGCCACTCACCCAGAAAACAACAAAAACTAGGGGAATGGCCAGGAACCATCATAAAACCAATTATTTCCCTAAACATTTTGGAGTTAAAACCCAATCAAAACCACCATGATTGGTGTTTTTCCCATAACCCCATAAAACCCTCCAAAATTGTGGGCGAATCTCCCACTTTTTCATGCCTGCTGCCAGCCTACTGCCCACGATTTATCAATCGTGGTAATCATAATAACCAATGAAAAGTTAGAACAGTTTCTGCACATTCCACTAAATTAACATAGACCGAAAATAGCCAATCTCTAAGGAAAATTCATCTTCTCCTTGTTTGGCAGGGTCTATCTTAATTTACTGGAGAGTAAAACCAGTAAAACCTAATTGATTAAACCTGCACTCTGATAGTTTAACACAGCGAACTGGAAAATCACCATGGTCTAAACCCACATTATTATCATTAAATGCTCGCAAATGCTCAATATTTTCCATAAATTTCCATAAATTTCATAAATTCCATAGTTTTCCATAGTGAATGGGCCATTTTCATCCATTTTTTATATATCTTCAGACCGTTCCAACGTCCCGTGGGCCACCTCTTCCACACGCAGCGCTTAGGGCAACCGAAGGTGGCCGTGGCAAAGGCGCCGGCTAAAGGATCAAAGGCCTAGGGCTGGGGGGAAGCTACGGAAATTCCAGTTTTTTTGGATGGAAAATCAAAGCTGGTGTATATGTATATATAATGTATATATATATATATAGAGAGACAATTATATATACAATTATATGTATATAGATATATATGACATATGTATATGTATGGCAATTGTTGGCATTGCATAACATTCTACTGTTCATCCTCAAGTCCCGTATCATCAGGGACCCTGTTTCAGGTTAACCTGAACATCTCTCAGTGGGATCCACCACTTTGCATGGTTCAATCCATATCTTTGCTGCCGGTAACCTACAGTTGGCTATGGAAGTTATCACCGTTTTAACGGGGAAATCACCGAAAAAATTGGCAGTTTTCCATAGCTATGATAGTGCAAAAACACAGTGTCCCCTAAAGGGTAATCTAACATGGATGCAGGAAGACTAGCATTTAGTTTACGACGGTGTAAATCCCATAAGATTCCCGAAAAAAAACCCCGTGAAGTTCCATTAAGCCACCATTTTCCATTGGTGATCCCCTATAATGTTGGTATAATGTTGGTAAAACAATAATAAACCATCCCCGATGACTCACCATAAATAGGTGGTATGTTTACCCTTCCCAAATGGATGATTTATGGCATTGTTTTACCCACATTAGTTATGTTAGTTTGCTGGAGGGTAACCATTATTCATTCATACCTTGATGGCCTGGTGACCATCCCAACCATTTCCATTGGTGATCCCCTATATTTCCATCGTGTAAATCCTCGTTGTTTCTCCTGGCTGATCCCAGGTGCATTGTCACAGCCACAGGTTTCGGGGCAGAGCGCGCGCCTTAGCTGCCATAAAGTCGAGGGGATCATCCACTTTATCAATGGATTGGTTTAAGGGAAAAATTACAGGAAACCATGGATTTTCCCATGAAAAATAGGGGTTTCCTGTAAATTTTCCCTTAAACCAATCCAATGACTTTATCAATGGATGAGATATAATCTAGGTAAATTATAACGACCTCACTGCGACCGAGCCCTGGAATATATGGTTAGTATAGGGATATTATCCCCAAATGGTCTTAATTCAAATTAGTGAATTATTGTAATTTACCCAGATATAATGATATTATAAATAAATATTAGTGAATACAATGATATGATCAACTTAGTTGAATGAAGAACTTGTAATAAATAAACCGGAAAACATATGAGTGAATGATATTCTACCCATATCATAGATGGTTCATACCCCCTTAGTGATTGGTGGTGATTTTTCTACATCCTATTGATACATCCCAACATTGTTGGGGGGTTCACCTTTGGGGGGGCTGGATGAATCCCAATGATGTATAGCAAAGCCATACAAAGTCATATGGTTATCCCATGATTGTCCTAATCTCCGATTTTTCTTTGAGGCCATGATTCATTGTCAGAATCATCCCAAACTGCCTTTTTGATTGGATGGAACCAGTCTAGATCATGTTTTGGTGGTTGGTTATATCTCACCATATCCCGTGGGATATCCCGTTGGATTTAATATCTCCTCTGTGATTTTCTGGGTCCCCAGTTTCCAGTTTCACCACACCTGAAAGCGACAAGCTGTTGCTGGAAATGTGTCGTCCAGCCGTAGCCATTCAGAATTCACAAGCAAAATCTGTCTTGAGTCAGGGCCTATACTTTTGTAACTTATAATAAACTTATACACTAGTCCACCAACCTGGAATAAGGCCCTAAGGGGGATGATTCCCCGTCGCAGTGAGGTCGCATCATACCTTATCCAGATATTTCAATCTACTTCATTTTGGACTCTCAAAGTCGCGATGTAGCTGTCATCGTCATGTTTGTCTTGAAATGGTGGTTGGTAGGTTTTATAACTTCAATGGCAAATACAAGAGGATTTTTACCATGCTCAATGAGCTTCAATAACACCTTTGTTGCGGAGCTTGTCCATGACATCCAGTTGCTCCAGATGCTTTTCCATCTTCCACAGATCTGCTAAACCTCTGTTGCAGGTCATGTCTTGAATTTTGCTGCAGTCTTGGATGACCTTGATTGAGCATCAAAAGAATATCCTGAAATCCAAACAGGATCCACATGCCGCGCAACGTGCCTGTCGCAAGGCTCTGTTGAGTGCTCTTAGGCGGTGTGCTTCGGATTGCGCCTCTTTCAGCTGACGATTCAGCTCGATGTTCTGATCGTGCATGTGACAGCATACGCAGAGATGAGGTCCCCTCCATTTACAACACCTCTGAACTGTCCACGAGCTTCTCAATCCAGGCCGTGTTGGCCAACCTGCAGGAGCTGCCTGAGGAGGTTGCAGATGCCACTATTTCGAACAATGGGTACCCTCTGGTCAACTAACATATGGAAAATTACCATATTTCTAGTTGATGTACCTATTAAAATGGTGATTTTCCATAGTTATGTTAGTTTACTGGAGGGTAACCATTTTTTGATTCATGACTTGACGGCCCGGTGACCATGCAACCGCGGTCATTAGCGAAGCAAAGGTGTTGAGCCATGGCTTCGTCTGAAAATGAGGTAGCCAAAATCCACTTGTTCAGTATCATTTTCCCTAGTAAATGGCTCTATTTGGGGGTTGATATGGGTTTATCCCCTGTTTTACACACACCCACATCCACTATTCATTGCTTAAATCTAGTGTTGATGGTTACTCTCTGGTAAACCAACATATAGCTATTGAAAATGGCCATAGACATAGTGGATTTTCCAATTAAACATGGTGATTTCCCATAGTTATGTTCGTTTACCAGAAGGTAGATCCCATCAAATCCCATAAAATCCATTAAATCACCATTAAATTCCATTAAATTGCAATTTTCCATGGTTTTTGGTATGATAATCCATCATTTCCATGGTTCGTTTATTGAAACCGCTTTGAAACGCCGATTTGGTCCCATAGATCCCCACCCGAGGCTCCCATTGCCGAGAAGCAAGTGGCTCATGTTCCTTGGGGGCACATATGGTTGGTGCAGTTGAGGTATTGTCAAGGTTTAGCCGGTAGAAATATGTATATAATACATTATAATACTTATATATTCACATCAAAATGACAAAGGACTACGCAATGAATGGATTGGTTTAATGTTACATTTCAAGGAAAAAATCGTTTTTACCCTCAAATACAGCCGTGAAGCCTGTAAAATGTTCTACCAATTCTGGGAATTAATCCACAATATTAAACTACCCTTCACCGGTTGGTTTTACCCGCTTGTATTCCAATTTTTGCTGGTTACATCAGTTTTATCCCCATTCTCGTCCATTGGTTGTGTTTGTATCGGTGGAAGTAAACCACTGAGCGACCGAGGGGCTGTCTGGAACACAGATTCAGCAAATTGGCAGTTTTGATCTCGGCGCAGCTCGTGACTCCTGGCGCCACGGAGCCACCGGCCTGATGAAATCGCAAAAAGTTGACCTACACAACTTGGTTAACTGTTGGCTTTGTGGGGAGTATAACTATAGTCAGTGGGGTTTCTAAGCCCACTTATAAGTGGAACACCTCACCTTGTATGATACTTGTAACCACAGCTCTGGATGTTTTGATGGTGTATTTATGGTTTGTTTGATCCTCCAAACTCCTGCAGAGTTTCTTGCATTTTGGTGCTGAGCTGTTGACATTCCACCTTGCTGGCCATCTCCTTTTTCCAGCTGGCTGCAGTTGTTGTGATGCTCTAAAGGCGTGTCAAGTTCGAAGCTCTTCCGGCACCAGCGCAAACTGGACAAGACCTTGACTGGTTAGATCTCCTCTTGATCTTCCTCAGTCTTAACTGGGATCAGCTCTGGCATCTTTGATCCTTTGCCTTAGCAGCTTTTTCAGCATCAGCTGCAGCATCATCTTCTCATGATGAATTTCCATTGTAGTGGATCGAAGACATATGAGAAGTGCTTGGGGGGACTTCCAGGTGCCTGCTGATTTTTAGGCGCCTTGTCCTGTTTTCACCCGACTTTTTGCTCAAAACTCGCGCTTCGTCAATGGATTACTCGTTGCATCTAGTTGCTGTATCTGCTAAATTGGTTTACAACTCTACTGACTGGGGACATGACTGGGGTTTATGGTGGATATATCAGTTCTATTCATAATTCACGGGGATCAAACAGCAACCTATCACTGGGGGTTTAACACCACCTATTCACGGGGTTCCCAGGTCATGGATTATGATAATCCCCACGTGATATTGGGGAATCCATCTTCACTGGGAATCAACTAACAGGGCTAATCATCAACCAATATATGATATTTCCATGATTAATATACAGTAGTACAGTAGTAATTAATGTAGTTCAACTCCGTGGTGCAATTCCTCATGGGGCATCCCCATGACCATTCTGGTCTCCCAGGCATCTACGTTGAAAACCCATGAAGTGTAGATTCGTATGTACCAATATCTACCATAAAGCACATGATAAAAAAACATCATCTACCTTAGCTAAGTTGGGGTATCATTTTTATACAACTTCGCTGATTATCTATAATTATATACAACTTATAAGTTGGCTGAAAACCACTAGTTACATCACTCAAATCAACCAACTTTGCAAACCAACTGGGTCACCACCTTCTTCTTTATAGTACATGTATCTTTTGATGGCGATGATGCTCTAGATAATTTGTAACGTCATCAAACGATGAATAGCTTTCTATATCCACCATACATGCCTCGCTAGTTGGCTTCATCCCAGCCAAAAGGCGATTCGAATGATTAGTCACCAGTTTCCGTATTGAAATTGCAGTTTCTGGTATTATCATTATGTTAAAAAGCCGAAATCTGCATTTGTGTTGCTTAAATCCATGAAATTTCCATCTATATATAATTGTATATATATATATTATTTATAAATATTATTATAAATTATAATACATATTAATTATGCAATTTTTTGTCTTAGCTCAACTTACGATTCCAGGGATGAACAGCCAAGAATCACCCCTCCTGCAAGACGCTCTAGATGCGGCCTGGAGGCCGGGGAATTGAACATCGGAGAGTTTGGACACGTCCCGAAAAGAGGTGTCTTATGCTTTAATGCGATATGATCGGGATATATCGGGATACCTAGGAGGATCAATTTCACGGATCGTGTTTTTGCCTTTGCATGGTGATCGAGTTTGTCATAGTCCCCATTTCGTGGATCATCCCATTTACCCTCTGGCTATTTAACACAGCCATGGAAAATGGTGAATTTTGGATGATTTTCCCATTAAAACCTCTATTTATAGGGGATTTTCCATGGCTATGTTAAATAACCAGAGGGTAATTTATAAATGTGTGAACTAGCCCCAAGTCACTAACCGGTTCCGAGGACCTTCGGATAATCCAAGTATAATGACGATCAAGATTGGATCCATCCCACTCTGTGGCAGTTTTTTCATGGGATATTTCTGACAATGAATCATGGCCTCAAACAAAAATCGGAGATTAGGACAATCATGGGAGAACCATATGGGGGTTTCCTAAAATAGGGCTACCCAAAAATGTCTGGTTTTTGTTATGGAAAATCCCAAACAAAATAGATGATTTGGGGGTACCCCCATTCTAGGAAACCTCCAAAGGTGAACCTTCCAATAATTCACAGGGATCATGCCAAGAAAGCTGAGAGAAAAAACGTATGGCTGCCATCCAAATAAGGACCTTCAGTATATAGGGTTGGCAAATCAAATTAATATGAAACTTGGTGCCTCCCAGTAATAAGTTCATTTATCCTATATATAAATATAATATTATGCAAAAATAGCATAAACATGCATAAACCATCATGAATCATTACGCAAAACGATCTCCGATCTCGGAAAGTCGAGATTCACTTCTTCTACGAGAGAAAAACCTGGCTGGATGAAAGTAATTCAGAACCCAAAAAACAATGGCTGGATGATTTCATGGTGATTCAATGGGATCCAAGGATTTTTCAATGGTCATTTACCCTTTGGTTATTTAACATAGCTGTGGTACACAGCTGGCTTATTTATAGATGATAGAAATGGGATTTCCCCTGCTGAAAAAAATGAATCTTAAACATGCTCGCATCGGCCAGTGAGATCATTGTCATATGTTCCAACATCTACCCACAACGATGATCCCGCATTCTTTGAGTTTTCTGGATGTTTGATAGCACTTTACCCAGCCCCAGACAGGAACAACTTTGATTTCTGGTCTACCCTCTGGTAATTGAACATAGCTTTGGTCACCTTTTAAAACACGGCAAGTCAACTCATTTTATGGCCATGTTCCATACAGTAGCTATTCTAAGAAAACCAGATCAGGTTGTGACGTTTGTATATGACATCCAGGGCCCCAGGGGTTGGTTTTTATGTCCGAACGTCAAACGAAACACCCAACCATTGGCGACATTTTTTTTTTTTCCGTAGATGCGAGTGGTGGCGTTGGTGGTTTCAAATAACTTAACCCATCCCAAACATATGCAAAAGTCGTCATCTCAAAAAGAATCATCCGTTTTTTGGTTGAAACACCATAAATTTCAACCCACAAGACAACCAGTTTCAGAGTGATGTGAATCTCATACTCCAAAAAAAGGGAACATTTACCAACCGCAGAATCTCATCGATTCGCCCCAGTGGCTGCTTTTTGGTCCGCCGAGTCCGCGTAGGATCGGGAAGCCGCTCTACCGTTGGGTATGGCCGGGGTACGTCGTGGAGATGGAGCCGTGGTGAAAAGTTCCAAAGCTCCAATTACAGGTGGAGCAGCCGTGGGAAATGGCGAATTTTGGAGGATGTTCCCAGCTAGAAACCTCCATTTAGTTCGGGGATTTTCCATGGCTATGTGAAATAACCAGAGGGTACTTGTTGTTAAGAATTAGAAAGGATAAACATTGATAAGCCATATAACTAGTCAATACTAGTCATATATGAACGATCCATACCAATCCAATATAACTAATCTTCAACCGACAGGGCTGTGGGATACTGCGGGCACTGCTTGTCTTCAGTTCAGAAACTGTTAATCAGTTGACTTGGCCAATTCGAAAGGGCAAATACCATATGCTCTGCGACACATTCTATCCTCTGGTTATTTAACATAGCTATGGGAAATGGCTTATCTTATAGATGATTTATGATGATTTTATCTATCAAACATGGTGATTTTCCATAGCTACCAGCTAACAACTGGCTGGTGGTTCTTAGCCCAAGAAGAATATGTAATATGCGTCAATTTTGATCATCATCCAAGGCTGCTTTCAGTCTTTGCCAGTCAACTGGAACTCAAATGGGTGTCCAAAAATTGGGTGTACCCCAAATGGGCTGGTTTTGAAAATCATGTTCACAACCAGCATGGCACGAATCATGGCCATCATGGCTTTTCACAGGGACCAATTGGGACACACCGCATTTTCGGACCCAAATCTGAAACAATCGCGACAGGTGGAATATCAAGGGACTCATTGGCACTTTAAGCGCACAGATAAGCCGGACATTGACGTTTGAGCTTCCATACTTCGAGCCTGGGAACCAAACTCTTCGTCAAGTATGGTCAAATTGGGGTGAGCCTTTTCGTTGGTCACCGGAGCCACAGTGTGATGTTACCGCCCTTAGGATCAAACCAATTGAGCCATGACAAATAACCTGCTTTCCCATCTCAAAAAATAGGAGTTGGTTGAACATGGTTTCCCTACCAGGGATCTCTGGGTTCATCCCCATTCAGCCCAGGGTTGTTTCATCCTAGGATCAAACCAAGTGATGTTTTGAGATCATTTTGAAGCACAACCAATGGAAATCATCCCTCCGACATGAAAATTTGGCTGGGAATTCCCTTCACTCTCTGGAGGTTTCGTTGGGAAAATCAACGAACTGCTGGGGATTTTTTAAGCTTGCCGTGACCTGAAATGTTGGAATTCAAATAGGGATGACACATAAAACGATGTACTCCCTTGTTATTTACCTATAGCTATGGTATAGACCAGACGGCCCATTCAGAAAAAGATAATATACATTGATTGACGATCATTTACCATGTTTTAAAAGGGTGATTTTCTACAGCTACGTTAAATGACCAGAAGGTAAAAATAAATTGAAGGCAGGAACATTGTGAGGCCTCAGCAAAGTCTTTTCTGTTTTGACCAACCCCTCAGTCTCCACTGGTGTTTTCCAACAAAAAACTGCCCATCTTCTACACTGCATTGACACCCATTTACAACAAACAATCAACACGTATACCTAAATTATACTAAACTACATTTTCAGAACTGCTTTACTCAGAAGACTGCAGATCTCTCCAAACAAAATAAGCGGGATACAACTCAAACTCTCCAAGTCCATTTCTAGTCGCTACAATAAACAGAAAAAAACTACGCAGCCGTCAACGCTGGATCTTCCCCAGCGGACATTTTACTGGTCGCTGTACTGAGTCTTTCAATCCCCGTTTCTGATAGTTACCCGGCCCTTGAGGTCCGAATCGATCCTGATTTCACACGAGGGAGGCAGTTACACATGAGGACACCCCAAGCTGCCCGAAGGGGGACATCATCCCACCCTTGGAAACTTGTAATCATTTCTGGGAAAGTTGTGATGGTGATATTCTGGGAATAGTTGTCTCATTTGCCAATAGAGCCATCCCCAAAGAAATGCCAAAAAGTGTTTCCAGGAGACTACTTCGATGACATTTACTACATATTTCCAGGTTTTCCCACTTTTCCATCTATGACTTGGGGTTGCCATATGAGGATGGATCAGAACCTATACCATATTTGGGGGATGAACATCCATAAATCGAAGCCTTCACGAGGGCGCCATGGTCATTTCCTAATATATCATCAACATTTGGCGGTTATGGTAATTTTCCATTTATAGCGAAAAACAAAAAACGGATTAAACTGCCTATCCAAGGTTTGTGCATGAATACGGAGGCCTTTTCTGGAGAATTTGGACGGGGTATCAGCTCAGAACAGGCTCTTTGCGCGTCTCGGGGGAACAAGTCCCTCTTTGCGCGAAACATTTGACGACCGGTCGCAGGAGCACAGTAGTGTATCGATCCAATGAAGGCACCAGGTACCATATTTTTGTGTCATGTAACTTGGAAGTATATCCCCTTAATGAGGACCTTATATGGTACCTCCAATACATCGCTTGAACTGGCCACAATTTTGGACTTCAAACTTTGCATGTACAATCTTACTGGGATTTTATGGCAGTTTTGGGGAAAAAGGACATATCTAATAACCATCATAACAGGGGATATCTTGTGGGATGTGAACCCACCAATGGCTCAAAAAAGAGGACATAAATTGACTATCCGGTGGTTTTGGGGGAGCGAGCGGTGGGTGTCCTACCAGATGGGGAACCCATTTTCGCTACTAAGAGTTTCCCACCCACAGCAGCGTTCAAACATTGTGATATTCCTCAATTTATTGGCTAGTATAATCCCCAAACTAATCATCAACCAACAGGGGTTTCGAACACTGCTCACACGAGCCAAAATTTGGTTTTGCAGAGTTTTTCTTTTTAAACCACCGAAGGGAATCTGGTGTTTGCCTTTTAAACTGTAGAATCAGGGCATTGCGGCATAGCGATAACGTTCAAACTATTGGTATATCGTCGTCATATGGAGCAACAAACAATGGAGAGATTTATCACGAACAGTTGGGTGAAATTCCACTAGTTGCTAGTTGAGCTGTCCCAGTAAATCCACAATAAATCCACACTAGGTGATGTATACCAACAATGTATGAGGATGTATGAAGAAATACGAAGAATTGCAATCACTAGCCTGTCATTTAACAAGGCCATGGAACATTAGCCCTTTGTAGCTATGGTCTATGTACCTATTTTTTTCCATAGCCACTTTCCATCCTTTTTCACGTGTCAGGTCACCAGGGAGTAACAGGGGGATTTCTCGCGGAACATTCACCAGCAGTCAGCTGCTGGTTTGCCTCTTCCAACATTGGTGTCCCAACAGAATTGATGAGGTAACTAAGCCCGAAGAGTTGCTGGGGCCCGACTTGGGATGATTTTTTAACTGACTTCGAGATGGATGGCTTGATCATTGTTGGATCTAGCACATGACACATTGATAAACATTTGATATCATTTGATGTCATTTGATCCTTCAAAATATCCAAATTTTGAGGTCAACGCTTTTTTATTTTTGAATTCCAGAAATCGTAAACCACTCAGACTCATGCAATTGAAATCATGGTGTCTCACTTCCTATCATGGCTAACCTCAGGTATGCCGTATAGGGGGATTCCCCGCCTCCTTGTGGCTATCATGTATACCTATAATCGGCCGAAGCAACCCCCTTAAAACATCTTAAAACAACCATATTCCAACTGGTTGATGGTTTAAACCCATCCCAAAATATGAGTCATTTCTGCCAATCATCCCAAATAATGGTTGAACACAAATAATTTGTTAAAAATTACCAACCAGCTAGGTGCAACATTTTCCACCTAGACAGCCTGAAAACTGCGATGTTGTTTCTCTTCAAGATCTTCTTCAAAGGTGTCCTAGATTTCATGGTCAATCTTTCGTAGTTCACAAAGTAATAATCCTGTGCTGGTAATGGTTATTTTCCATGTATAGCAGACAAGTACCCTCTGGTAAACTAACATAGCTATTGAAAATGGCAATTTATAGTGGATTTTCCCATAAAAACATGGTGATTTTTCACAGCTATGTTAGTTTACCAGAGGGTACAGGATTTTCAACAGACAAACGGATTAAACTACCTCTCCAAGGTTGGGGATGTCAAGCTCTTCGAAAGACATTGTTTTTGGCGATAAATATGCCTGGTCGTTTCAGGTAGGTTATTTCAACCCAGTGATAACTGGACCAATCCTAGCTACCATACTGGATTAAGTGGGGCGAAATCACCTACTTACAATTCCAGGGATGAAGCACAAAGAATCAGGCTTGCACCAAGAAAAGATAGAACAGATTAAGACAGTAAGTTTTACCAGTAGTACCGCACAAGGCGGTGGCGGAAGTTTCAGAATAGGAAACCTATAGGAGAGGTTCGTTGTTGTGAGTCATGGATGGCAGAGCAGATCCACTGATGGATCAAAAGGTGGTTGGAGCGTCGGCGTATCTATCTGTCTATCTATCTGCCTGCCTAACTAACTGACTAACTGACAAACTGACTGACTGACTAACTAACTAACTAACTGACTAACTGACTAACTGACCAACTGACGAACTGACTAACTGACTAAGTAACTAAGTCACCAACGAACTAACTAACTGAAGAACTGACTAACTGAGTAACTGACTAGCTAACTAACTAACTAGCTGACTAACTGACTCACTGACTAACTGACTAACTGACNACTGACTAGCTAACTAACTAACTAGCTGACTAACTGACTCACTGACTAACTGACTAACTGACTAACTGACTAACTGACTCACTGACTCACTGACTAACTAACTGACAAACTAACTAACTAAGTTGTTAAGTTGTTAAGTGGTTAAGTTGTCAAGTTGTTAAGTTGTTAAGTTGTTAAGTTGTTCAATTGTTAAGTGGTTAAGTTGTTAAGTTGTTAGTTCAGTTAGTTAACTGACATCTCAAAATTTGCTNNTAACTGACATCTCAAAATTTGCTTAAAACCCTCAGTTTTTGACACTTTTGACTTCCAAATGTGCTTGGCGCCACAACGGTGTGCACTTTTTCGACATCGAATCATCATCAAATCGTCAAAAAGTGCTCCGAACCCCTCACGTTTTTACGATTTTCACTTCCAAATGTGCTTCGCGCCAC
>BGPT01001996.1:59107-71181 GCA_003297045.1 Symbiodinium sp. clade C Y103 | reverse complement strand
TCATGGCTGAGCTCTTCACATCTTGGCTCTTCTCACCTCTGCTTTTCAACTGTCCATATTGTCGGAAGTTTCACTTCTAAACTTCCTTCGATCATGTTTTATCGCTATTTTTGTAGGATTTTGCTTTGCTATCTTAATTGGGGTTGCGATATAAACTTAAATAGTATCCACCAACAACAGCTTGCTTTCCAATTCTGTGTGGAGCGAAAAACATGCTCAACACCGCCACTGCTACTCCAACCCGGTCAGGCGCCATCTGATAGCGCAGTCGTTGAAATGCAGCGCGTGCGTGGAAATCTCGCCGCGTGCTTTCGGGCTCTAGGCACCTACTTGCCTTGGCGGAGCAAGAGTCCAATTTGGTGGAATTGATTCCCCTTGGCTAGCCCCAAGTGATTTCACCCCAGTTAATCCAGTAGGGATCCAGTGGGCTTAAACAAAAAATACGGTTTCTTCACTGGGCTGAAATAAGCTAAAAAAAAACTGGAACGTTTACATCAGGTACCATAAAACATGGCGAGAGGGCGAGCGAGGTGGTAATGACTAGCATCGTCCCAGAGACATGTCTTTAATTGGAATCTTCTCCTTGAGTGAATTTGACAATGCAAACAAAGGTTCCTGATAGTTAGGATATGGCTATTGTAAGGTTGATCATGGCTGATCCGTGTTTCAGTGAAAAATGACTGTTCAATTGAACATCTCCTACAAATGGCGGTCTTAATGGGAAAACTCATCGAACTAAATGGTGGATTTTCCAGCACGCCACGTGACAAATTACCAGAGGGTGACCCTGATTCCAAGCTGTTCTGGGGGAACCCCTTAGATTCAAACGGGAACCGAGCATGGGTAACATTGCAAATATAAACTCCCAAAGTTGAATGGTGATATATTAGAATAAACAATAACAAACACAATATCACTTCCGAATACACTATACTTAGCTATTGTATTTTTGCTACAATGCTTACATACCCTTTTTCTGTATACTGATCCATTGATTTCCCGGCGGTGTCCCAGCGGCTTGGAATTTTGAAGACACCAAAAAAGGGCCCCAAATGGTGGTTTCCTAAAATAGGGGTACCCCCAAATCATCCATTTTAATCAGATTTTCCATAACAAAAACCATCCATTTTTGGGTACCCCCAGCCATTAGGAACCCCCCCAAATAATTACTTCATCTTCACAAGAAAATCCTGTGATTCGAAAGTGCCGGGGCCCATCACTTTTGGTTCGTCTACAACCCCTATCTAGGATCTGCATCTGAGCCGTGCATGTACCTATGAAGAATCCTCTCAAGACGATCAACGTGCGGCCATTGTTGAATCGTTGGCCAACGGACCTGAATTTTCTCCCCGTCCACTGCCATACATGCCATACTTGGCACTGTCATTTAGCAGTGCTTTGGACGGACTAGGGGTCTTTACAAGTCTGAGTGGGGCATAGATGGGCATAGTGGAGGCGAGCTTTTCTCTTGCCTCCAAAGCCCTGCGGTGCAAATTCGTGACACTGAAATCACCCATTTCTGCCAGGGCAAAGCCTAAGATGGTGACCGTGTGCAAAGTAGTAGGATCATCAACTCCTAGGGTCTCTCTGGTTCCTAAGACCTGACGAAGCAGCCCAACCGCCTCACGGTAGTTGCAAGCTCCGGTCAACGTGACCCAGAACAGCCTTGGCTTCAACTGTATCTGGATGTTGAGGACCCAAAGTCTGTGCTCTCATTGCCAACAAATTGCGGCATAGCTCTACGATTTCATCTGGCACCTGAACCTCCTTTTTGATCATGTCAATCAGTAGGTCCCGAACTCGCTGGAGGGACCTCCGGGTACTTGGATGTTGAGGACCCAAATGCCTTTCCCTGGCTTCTAAAGCACGCCTTTGCAGTGCTAAGGCTTCACTCAAATCACCTCTGTCATGCAGTGCAATCGCCAAATGGCTGACAGACTGCAAAGTCTCAGGATGCTCGGGACCCAAAATCCTTTCCCTGGCCTCCAAAGCCCTAGAGTGCAATTCTATTGCTTCGCCGAAATTGCCCATGCCTGCGAGCGCAATAGCCAAGTTGGTGATCGTGTGAATAGTATCATGATGACTAGGACCCAACTGCTTTTCTTGCAAGGCTATGACCTGGCGATACAATCCAACAGCTTTAGCGTCACTGCTAGGATTGTTCATCTTAAAAAGGGTGCTTGCCAACTCAGCCACGGAGGAGAGAGTCTCTTTATGTTCAGGACCAAGAGCCTTCACCCTGGCATCGAGGATCCGTCGATCCAACTCCTCAGACTCACAAAGTTTGCCCAGGTCGAACAAGATGCTGGCCAGTATGCTCTGGCATGTCAAAGCTTGTTCGCTATCAGGAGCATGTCTGGATTTACAATTT
Source organism: Symbiodinium sp. clade C Y103 (assembly GCA_003297045.1). Classification (NCBI taxonomy): domain Eukaryota; class Dinophyceae; order Suessiales; family Symbiodiniaceae; genus Cladocopium; species Cladocopium sp. clade C. The sequence goes on along the minus strand of BGPT01001996.1, from coordinate 68,810 downwards.
GCCACCATTTCCTGCGCCACGGGCAGAGCCTCCTGATAGAAGCCACGCAGTCGTAGTGCCTCGGCAAGCCTCCTCTTGGCATCCAGATCTGCAGGTGCAAGGCACACACGTTTGCGCAGGGTATCCAGCAATTGTCCACGCGCATGTTGGACACCATCTTCACCAGACACTCGGAGCACCACGCAACAGCGGGGAGGCTTGCCCGGCTCGTTCAAGAGTTTGTTCCCAAGATTCCTCCCTGGCTCCATCCCCGCTGCCTCCATTTCTGGAGTGGCTCTAATTGACACATCAAAGGTGTTGACCGGATCAATGAGGATTGGGACACAAAAGGCTGCCCTCTTGGGATATTCTCTATCTACATATGCTGGACCTTTCTGTGGATCATCACTGTCTCTGTCTCTCTGCATCATGTTGCGGAAATGATTGTCAAGCAGTTGCTCACGACTTTGCCACTGGTCAGGAGGAAAGGGGACAGTATAGATTCCCTTGCCCCACCAGGCATTGGCATTGGGTCCTTCCGTTCTCAAAGATGCCCAAATCTCAGCTGCTTCCTTGCTGGGATGGGTGATGTTTCCGAAGGCANGTTCTCAAAGATGCCCAAATCTCAGCTGCTTCCTTGCTGGGATGGGTGATGTTTCCGAAGGCAAGTTCACTGGTGTAATGGAAAAAAACTTGCCCACCCTCACCTGAGGTCAGGTCAATGGCATCGCGCCACACTTGGATCCCAGTTGGCCGGTGCTTCCATGTCCACTCTGCACAGTCTAAATATTCCCAATGGCAAAATTCTCCTCCTTCGCGGTAGTGCTTCTCGAAGTACTCCTTCAAGTTTTTGGTCCTTGTGCTGCCACTTGCTCTTAAGACCTCTGAGGCTCTTTTCGCTTCGAAAAGGAGGTCCAAAAACTCTTTGATGCTGATCTGGGCCTCAGGGATTTCCCGCAGCAACGCCTGCGCTTCCTCTTCTGTGCCACCAATGATCTGCAGAAAGCGGACCCAGTATTCTCGGTCCAGGAAGCAGTTGATGTCCTCCAACTGGGCTTGCAAGATGCGTTCCACTGTGCAGCGTAAGTCCTCCATGCTTAGCAGGGGGCCAAGATGCTGCAGGTCACGTCATCATGGCTTGGGAAGACGTGAAACATAGTGAAACCCGTGGTGGTTCAGCAAGAATTTACTGCAGGTGGTGCCCCATGTTTCGAAACTTGGTGAATAACTAGTACAACTAGAGTTTATGCTAATTCTTGTTTGAAAAGACTTACAACTTGGGGGGTCAGCGTGTAATCACCAAGAACCGATGGGTCATGGAATTGAAAATGGATGAAAATGGATGTGGAGCTATCGGTGTCCCATTGTTTGCACAACCCCCCCATATGCAGTCGCTTTGTAGATTACAATATGTTGGTGCTGCTGTGGAAGGTCTGTTGAATTGCCTTGAATGTGGTGCTATTGGCATGTGCGACTTACATGTAGAACAATTATCAGTCTTTGTGCGGACCTTTGACTGTGGTGCACAGCAGTAAAATGGCTGTTTACAGTAATGTTAGTAAAGCAAGAATAATCCGCCATGTTTTGATGGTTTATGCCACCCATTTATGGTAAAATTGGGGATGGTTGACTAGTGCCTTTGCCCACATTATACAAATATCTAGATAACTGAGGATTCACCAAAATCAGGCCATGACTGAAGATGATTCCCCCAACCTATTCACCATCATTAAACAACGTTTCTGTCGTGAGTTGGCATCGTTATAACATGTTATAACATAAGTTAGAACCATCTATAAGTCAGATACACCTAATCTGCCATGGTCTTAACCGCTTGCCAGTTGCAATGCTAAGTATCAACCCAGTTTCAGCCTATTGGGCACATTTTTTGAGTTGGCCACCTCCATTCTGCGATGTCCTTTTGAAAGCCTCATTCCATCTACTGATTGAGAAAAACCCATCATTTCTGCATTTGCCATGTGACGGGGCCGTTCTCTATCAAGCCCTTGCAACAGTTGGTACCTTCTGTGACACCGAGTAACGATCAGATTGCGATCTCGAATTCCTTCTTCTTCGGAACTGGCAAACGCGTGGACCAGCTTAGATGGCACGCAGCCCTCCCCATCACCCAGAAAAACTAAACTTGTTGTTTAAGACAGCTATTGAAAACCACCCTTTTCAATAGGTAAATCATCATATATCATCAAAACATAGGTCGTTATCCATAGCTATGTTGAATAATCCGAGGATAAATGCAATGCCACAAATCGAACATTCTGAGACGCTTGTGGGACAGTGAGTTTATTTCTTTTCATGGGGATGATCATAGTGAAATCATCTTGGGACTATGGCAGTAAACCATCCCCAAGGGCCCAAGGGGGGAGATTATGAACAATTACTGTAATGTGGGTAAAACAATGCCATAAACCACCCATTTGGGAATGGTCTATACCACCTATTTATGGTGAGTCATTGGGGATGGTTTATGGGGTTTATGGCATTGTTTTACCAACATTATACTGCATATTTCGGCAAAGGGATGATATTTATGATGACCCCCTTTTCCATTGGGTGAATCTTGGGATCGCCATATGGTGCCACGGTGGACGTCATCATGGGGATGTAAAAAAAACCATCAGCTTTCGGGATATTTTAAGTTGGGATTTAAGGGATGTACCTGGTCATCAAAGATTGCTGTACCAATCCTGCCTAAAATCATGGTGAACTATTTTTGCTGGATTGGCAACAGCACGCTATGTTTGATTGCAAGCGAGCACCGATGATTACTGGGTAGTTTTGATTGGTGGTTTGGCTTACCCTCTGGTAAACTAACATAGCTACTGAACATGGCCATTGATAGTTGATTTTCCCATAGAAAATGGCGATTTTCCATAGTTATGTGGCTGTTTACCAGAGGGTAGTGGTTTGGAATCCGAAGATTTCCTTACTAATGGGAACATCGATATCCCTGGAATCCAAACCACTAACCCAAACGTTAACCATCGTTGGAGGAGAGATATTTTCATATATTTAATGCTATTTTGGAAGAAACGGTGGGTTTTTGACATAGGCAATACAGTATGAGATACTGACATCTACTAACAATAAAGAAGCTGAATTCTTAGCAGAAATCATGAGAAATCCAGGTTTCCAAAAGAAAATCCTCTACATTGTGGGACAAATCCTACCCCAGCTTCGACCTTTACCTCGGTGATTCATTGCAACCAGGATCAGAAAACATGGTCGGCATCGGCTATGAACTCTTCCCTGGGTTCGTCCAAGAATAGGCTTTCCAACATCAGGCTGATCATAAATTTCCCTCCCCAAAAAATTGCAAATGATTGCAAGTTTGAGTCCAATTACCCCATTTTTCATGGACCATTTTGGCCTCTGCTGTTCGTGGAGATTTGCCAAGTTCAACCCATTGAACTTGGTTTTGGTTTCCGTCAACGATTTGGGGGTGGGTACCCCCTGGTAATCAAAAAGTAGCCCAGTACGATCATTTACTTGAGTGCGAACTTGGCGCCAGAATGGGTAACAACCGTTTCGAAACATGGTAATTGAAAATCCACCGGTTGTAGATGATTCTCCCATTTAAACCTCATGTATTGGGGATGTCCCATTACCAAGGGGTAAAAAGAGGTGAATTTTAGGAATCTCTGCTCTGGCAGACTGAATCAAATCACCCGTTACCACCCATTATCACCCATTAAAACCGTTCCTGCAAGAACCACCTGAAACTTCTAGCGTCTTTCACCCATTTGGTTCAAAAAGAAAAAGGTGGCGCCAACTAGTTGTCTAAGTTGGATGTAATTAATTTCTAACTATGTTCCCATAAAATCCAATTAAACTCTCCACTTATCAGGGATTTTCCAATATTTTCAAATATGTTCATGCATTTTGTACTGGGGGGACCTCCCAGCCAGCCATTGTTTGTTTTCCAGACCTGCTTCCTTGACTGCTTCCTCATCTACCGGCCCGGTTACCTTCGCCATTTCCTGAAGCGTAGTCGCGACTTGGGTGTCGCAAAGGGTCGGCCGGGGACGGGATCCTATAAATTGATGGTTTAACCATGTTTAACCACATTTTACCACATATATATATATATATGTAATATAGCCATATTCAACAATGTTTAACAATGTTTAGCCCACTTGCTAATGCTTGTCAAATCCTCTTTAAACCATAAGTTTGCCTGTGTTGGCTATATATGGCCGCATATGATTATTTGTATATATATATAGATACATTCATATATGTATGTATATATATATATATGTGTTATAAAATACTTTTTCCACTAGATGAATGTACGTCTAAATCATCATGTTTCTCATCATTTATTTTCTGATTTCTTTCAACACAATTCCCCGCCCAGAAATGTTTGCTCACTTCAGATTGGTTCCCCTACGAACCTATTCAATGAAATAATTCAAATCAAGAACAATGGGGTTGCAGCTGAAACAAATGGGACGATGAATCAGGAAAAAACATCAACCAACACGACAAGGTGGTACCCCTAAACGACAGCTAAGTTGGTTAACATAACTCCAATATACTCCAATATCTATGGTTTATGGTAGATATATGGGGATTTCCATAAAAGGGGGATCCCCAACAGCTGGTTGGTTTGTAATGGAACATCCGGATTGAAAATGGATGATTTAGGGGTACCCCCCCCATTTCAGGAACCCTCCATATCTATAGTTCATGCAGTTTATAAACCAACTTACATCACTGGGGGGCACCACCTTGTAATGTAGTGATCTGGGAGTGAAATCGGTGGTTGAAACAACCCATGAAACGAGGGTATGACAGGCGACTGTATAAGGATGACCGAGATGGACAATTGCTCCGCATCTGCAAATCTACCTCTGGAAAAAAAACATCTGGATGAATTCAAATACCCTCCGGGAATCAAACATGGCAACGGAAAATCCACCATTTGTAGAAAAAATCCCATTACAACCTCCATTTATAGAGGATTTTCCATTGCCACGTTAATTCATTGACCTGAAATCTTTGGCAATCTTGTGATACAGTGGATGGTTGCGAACTCCTGCTTCACCTTAAGAGGTTTGAACCCCCAAAAAAATCATGGGATGTTTACCACCTATCAACTCATCTCACTATATGGTTGTGGGTCCAAGACTAAAGACCCTCCAGAAAACCACTGGCTTCATCTGGCTGAAGAGCCAACCAGTTGTGGCTATCTTATTCATTGGCCTCATTGAGGTCTCAACTTTCCGGGCCTCTTGATATACAGGATTTTTTGGATCACTGGATTGGTTAAAGGGAAAATTTACAGGAAACCATGGATTTTCCCATTAAATATAAGGGTTTCCTGTAAAATTTCCCATTAACCACTCCACTGGTTGGATCAACCTGATTCATGATATTTCATTCGATTTTTTTGCGCATCTATGTTTGTCAATGATTTTGCGCATCCTGAAAAACATGGGTTTTGGGAAAGATCCCCTTAACCATCATCTATGGCGACGTCGTTGTGACACCGGTGATGCCCTTTGTCTCAAAATGGGCACCAGATTTCATGGCTGATCAGAATTTTCTCATTGCCATTTTCGGCAAACATGTACCACATTTTATCACATGACAAAGCCATCTCTATCTTCTGATCTCTCTTCATGTTCATCGTCCACATCCTACACACCTGACATGACCCAGAGGACATATGTCATTTTGAACACGGAAGATGAATGCGGCAAAGAAGGCTGTTTGCGAGCCCATGAAACATGATTAAGTTTGGATACCCTGCAAACAAGTTCATTTAGTGGGCCAAAAGTGGCGAACCTTAAGTGGTAGTGAATTCTAATCCTTTATTTATGGCAAGAAATGAACCTATCCAAATAAGACCGGGTTTACCAATCCCAAGAAAGCAAAAAACAAAAACGTAAGTTCATGGCTACTCAAGCCATCCAATTCCATCTTACTGTTCACCATATACGGGTGTGTCTGAAAATAGGCTATGCCCCCACTTATGGCGATCAAACAACATGGAACGTGATGATTGACCAGTGGATACAAGGGGTTTTCCCATAGTCTTGAGACAAACCAACAGTATACACCATGAATAATTCCCATGTATATTGTTCCCTATTTGTTAAGTTATCTATATCCCCTGATGTCCAGTAAGATCTCCTTGGTGGTGCAAAAACAGTTTTGCAATATACGGTGATTTTACCCCACTAGTAATACTGTAAGTAGGGCAAGTAGGATGGGTCCAGCTACTTCATTGGGGTGAAATGATCTACTTACCATTCTTGGGATGAACCGCCAGGCATGAAATGCTTGAAATAACATATCCATGCTCTTCACGCGGTGAATTCACCATTTACATCTAGTTTATGATCATTTTCGCCATTGCACTTGCCATGTTGGCGTAAAATCCTTGTTGGAGAAGCGTCACAGGCATATTGTTGCGTATATATGTATATAGTGTATATATATATATATATAATGTTAGAAGTATTTACAAGTGATTTATGGAGGTTTCCTAAAATAGGGGTAACTCCAAATCATCCATTTTCAATCCGGATTTTCCATTGTAAACCATCCATCAATTAGGGTACCCCCATTTAATGGAACCCCCCATATCTACATATCCTATATCTTCATCTACCCTCTGATAAACTAACATAGCTATTGAAAATGGCCATTTATAGTGGATTTTCCCATTAAAAAAGGTGATTTTCCATAGTTTTTTGTATGTTTACCAGAGGGTAATCTTCATTCAGCCTCCATGTTGGACCCCTGGCGGGCCTTCCTCTCAGCCTCCGAAACAACTGAGGTGCTGCGTTCGAACTCTTGGAGGGACCTGGGGGGTCAGGCGATCATCCCATCGTCCCATCATGGTAAGAATCCAAAGTGAAGAGCAGCTTCCTGGTTACCCTCTGATAATTAAACGTAGCGACATAGAAAATGGCCATAGAAATACTGGATTTTCCCATTAAACATGGTGATTTCCCATAGTTATGTTAGTTTACCAGAGAGTAAGCAAGAATAATAAGTAGCAATAGGAATATGACAAAAACAGCATCAGCAAATATAGGGTGAGTTTAATCTATTTGGATAGAATATATATTACTGCAATTCACCAACCGCAAAAGTTCGGCCCCTTTTTTTGGGGGATATGACCCATCATTAACGTGAGGTCACGATGTGAGGTGGCAACATAATTCATCCAGGATTATCCCTGCATTGCTGGCTATAGCACTTTAAATATTAGTTATCTCATATCCTCAAGCTTGAAAATCTCTATATATAATATATATATATATATCCCTATGAAAACCAATCTATTTGGATCGCCCGAAGCCAGCCCCTAGTCCAGCCAAAAGTAACAATCAATTAGTCAGTGGTTGATCATATCCCATATAGAACCGGCTGATTTCATATGGTTACCCACTCTCGAATATTCCACCAACCCGCTCATCCAGCCAATTGTAAGCCATTTTTTCCCCAATTTTTGATGCTCAGATCCCATTTGATCCCATTAAAACCACATTTATCCAGTTGAGCTGAGTTGAATCTATTCTGGTGGGTTCCCAGTTCGCCTGCTGAGTTGATCTTTAATCCACCCCGATTTTAAAGGAAGAACATCACGGTTGGAATGGCGACTGCCATTTTTTGGGAGCTGTCTTTGAGAATACGGTGTCCTGAAAATTGATGATGAATCATCATTTTGCTCATTAAATTGGTCATATTGGCTATACTACATGTCTAAACACACCCATGATCACCCACCTGGGTGAATTATAATAGTTCACACACCTGAATAAAGGCAATTTTAGGGTAATCACCCCTACATTCATCACTATTGCAGTGAGGTCGCAACGTAAAGTGGTTATAATTCATACAGACTCATCGTTTTGCCAAAGTGCTTGACCAACCAATTCGCCGGATTGGCTGAGGGAGACGGGGAAGGAGATTCCAGACTTTCGGCTTTCCCTGAACCTCAGCTGGGCTAATTCGGTCGGGCCACTGGTGCACATTCCTGGGATTCTCTGCGAAAGGGCCATATTTTCTGAGGAGATTCCCTGATATTTAGCCCTTAGGCTTTAAAAACATGTTAGGTACCTCTAATGTAGGTCTCTGAAATGGCCATGGATTGTATCCCATTGCTGAGGTCTATGATTGGTTTTACTATTGAGTTTATCACATAATGTGGTATACCCAATAATATAACTACCATTTAGGGATGGCTTATAGCACTGGTGATGACTTGGGGATAGTCACTATGGCATTGGAACCCCGCATGTTCGTCGTATATCCCAGCCACTGACTTCACTCGCACGCTGCTTCCGCTCACTTCGCTTCTTGTGTTGTGTACCAATGCCCAACATCACCTCGGTGCTAGCGCTTGAGCCATGGACTTTTTGTTGACTTCACATTTTTTTTGGAGGATTTAGCTTCTTTATTTCACAGTTTCATATGGTATACATGAACCATTTATTGTAGATGATTTATGATGATTTATCACTTTCAAAAATGGTGATTTTCCAACCAACAAACCGAAATAACCAGAGGGTACTGATATCAATTGTGGAGTTTAGGATTAGAAGATTTTAGGTTTTGGAGATCGCTCAGACCTTGATATCCCGATGATGGATTGTTCAGCACTGAAAGCCTGGGATTGGGATCGAACCCCCCATTTTTTTCAAACATCACAGGTAGGAATAACAACTAATGTCTCGAAGTCTGGCAATTCAATATAGCTATAACATATCCACCAATTATGGATGATTTTCTAGGGGATGTTGGCTGGAAAGCCCATGATTTTCTTGATGATTTTCCCTTTGAAATGGCGATTTTCCAGCCATGCCCTTCACAACATCCAGACCACATGTTGGGGTCAGTTGGGTATACAACTCGTCAAGAATTTAGGGCTTCAAACAGCATCCAAACATGATCAATCGTTCATTCATGCAAGAAAAAAGTTGTTGTTTTTAGAAGGACTTCAAATCTCCCGACATCATGGTATTGTATGAACCATTCACCTTGCAATTTACCCGGGATATGAAATTTATGATTGGCGAGTTCAAGGTAAACTATCCCAACGATAGGTATAGCGACACCCCATGTACTAAGTTCAACAAGGAGATGGCCACCACCAATAGGTTGCTTTTAAACATGGTGTAACCCAGTCCCATGGTCTATCATTTTAATCATATTCCTAAAACACATCCTTATGAAATGGCTGGTTCAATCCCAATAGACATGGTCCTTTTGGGTATCTAGCATCCCATTTTCCAAGACAAACCCTAATGAATAGATCCATTGATCCCCAAAAATACCCTTTGATACTCCACATAAAATATGCATGCTACTAGCCATATTTCTGGTTCATCCAATAGTATATCTCCAGACATCTCATTGTCTTTGAAACCACCTAACTACATGGTAAGCGGCTGACAGAACGCCGCCTGTTTTTCCAACCATCGCGTGTTCAACTTGTCCCAGTTTTACCAAGGTTTTCTGACTTTTGGTCANCTACATGGTAAGCGGCTGACAGAACGCCGCCTGTTTTTCCAACCATCGCGTGTTCAACTTGTCCCAGTTTTACCAAGGTTTTCTGACTTTTGGTCATTTCTTGACCCTTTTAAAACCAGCAGGGAACTACTTGTTTTTTGAGTTTCATGGCCGAACTTTCAGAAGTACTTGGTTTCACATGCGCTGCAGGATTCGAGTCAAATTATTGTATACA
>BGPT01001996.1:24391-58426 GCA_003297045.1 Symbiodinium sp. clade C Y103 | reverse complement strand
CACCCCACCCCACCCCACCCCAGCTTAGCATGACGTATGTGTGGAAGTGCAAACATGTTCAGAAGCAGGCGAAAAAAAGTTATTAACCCACCCCACCCCACCCCAGACTAGCCGAACGCCTGAAAGTACAAAAAACNATGTTCAGAAGCAGGCGAAAAAAAGTTATTAACCCACCCCACCCCACCCCAGACTAGCCGAACGCCTGAAAGTACAAAAAACACAGAAAAGCTGGCGGCGTTCTATCAGCCGCCAGCCAACTACATGCAATTGCCCGACGGGTCATCTGGTTTATCACCATTTTCCATATTCAATTGCAATTTTGAGGTATGAAACCAATGTTTGGACAAAAGCGCATATTATCGCATAATCATATCTACATGTTTGCTTGTATATCCCCCTACATCCCAATTTTTGATGGTTTCAGATTCCCCAACTGATCCCCTCAGTCTTTTTCGATTTGTAAATTATATCTCCATTGTATTATATATACCCCCTACTGCAAGATCCCGAAAAAATCAAGGGTTTCACGATTTTACCTGTGTGTGAAGATAAATACGGGTTGTCCCGTTTTTTTGGGTTTCTCCATTTCTCTTGTGCTTGGCTCAACCTCGCACGCATCAGTTCCTTTCTCCTGCGCCGAAGCCTCAGCAGCTTCAACATGTTAAATGGTTTGAAACATCCCTTCAGCAGACCATGCAGCCTGGCAAGATACTAAATAGAATGGGTCTTCACGCACGTCTGGGACACCGGCATCACACAAATGGCACACTCCGGTGCATGGTTTGCGTGAAGTTTCTTGTTTGGGCGCGTTGTGGAATGACCTCCACAAGCGCCCGACCTTTAACAAGAAAGGCCAGTCGCCTTTGCAATACAAAGTTGCCGCCCAAAACCGTTGGTTGTCTGGCCCTGTGATACCGGTTGTGGCCAAAGTTGAGAAATCATCAGCAAGCCGATCAACCAGACCAAAGTAAGCATCATCATTATCTTCGTACCACGATTTGGGCAAAATTCCCAAAACAAATCTCGTGCAGAATGTTGAGCCCAAATAATTCATACCTTGATCTGTGCTTGGTGTCCTTTTTCTCTTGGTGGCAACACCCTTGCCCAGGATTGAGTGCGCATTGATAATGAGCACGCCCTGTTTCTTTTTTCCCCTGCCTTCGTCACCGTGAATCAGAAATGGCAACGTCCTCTTCAGCACGACTTGGCCAGCATCACTTGCCTTGAAAATCGTATGGGATGGCCGGCACACCCGAAACCGATCCCAGAACAACTGCAGTTGCGACTCCACATCTGTCATGTTCCTGTCGGCAACTCCAGCAAGTTGATGCCAATTTCCTGTCTTCCTCGGATCACTGGGTGTGGCACTGTTGGAAGGGTTGCTGAAAAAAACGGAAGCAAAGTCGGGACATAAACAAAACCAAAAACCCAAACCTGCCATAATGATCATAATGTTCAGGCTAGGTTCAACACGAAGCTGAGCCAGTCAGAAAAGAGAATGCATGGGAAAGGGTCATGCCCGTTGATCTTCACTTCCGTGGTCGGAACATTCAAAGCCAGCCCGAACTCACTAAATGTCTTGTGGACTGCAGACTCAGAATTCTTGCTCGACTTATTGCCCAAATCTCTCAGACCTTGTGAAACCGACCTCCCGGCTTCTGACGCCACCGCTTTGGCCGTGGCAACGACTGATGTGCAAGAGGCCTCAGCATTGAGCGCGCGTGACCAAACTAAATAAGCTATCATTGGGAAAAATCTTTTGGCTCGACTTATGTTGCCTCAGTAAGGCAATTTCCTTACTATTTCGTTAATGCTGAAATCCTGCCATATAGATGTAATGCCAGGCTGCATGGCTGCGAATAGGTTTTTAATCCTAGATGAACCGGACCAAACTTTGGGAATGGGGGCCAAACAAAAGAATTATATAAATGCAACCTACTACGAAAAGAGAGTAATATAAGCCAAGGATAACCCAGGAATGAGTGAGAAGAGGAACTTATGAGGAAAACTTCTACTACCGTGTTGGTACACCTCTTGCCGAGGAAGCCCCACCATGGTGCCACCTTTGGCGTTGCTTTTTCGCCAGCTGGAAACCCAGTATAGTACAATACCCATTTTTACCGTTTAAACGGGGGGACAATGGACACCATCTTCCTTGTAGGTAAGATTTATGCAATATCCCATACTTTTTTTGTTACCAAGGCTTATGGGATTTTTATTTTACCCAGCAATGACCGGATAGAATTTCTAAGTTGGATGGTTGATGGTTGGGATCCATAAATATGGTTGATATGGGGAATTCAAGATTACCTCCATGGTTTCCAAATATGTATTGCGCGAACTGGTTTTCAAAAACGTACTATCATAATGAACATATTTTATGTTTTTAGTTCTTTAACCGATGTTTTTTTTCCTCACACCCCATTTCTTTATATTGATGGATTGCGACGAAAAACAGGTCCCAATTTTACAGAGTGAAAAATAATTTCCAGACTTCTTGTTGTATCCCTATCATTCAACTCAGCTACCAAGTGTTTGGTAAACTGGCGGGGGTAGGGCGACACCAGAACGCAGACCGGCGTAAGGCCGTGGCCCCATCAGCGATGTTTCGCGCCAGCTGGCGCAAAGTTTGCCCGGGACCTGGCGTGAAGCGAATGAGAAAGACCCGAAAATGTGGCACTAGAGGATGTAGGGGCATCAACAACTCATGATTGGTTTCCTCTATGATTTTCATTTCGATCGGGAAGGTCCGAGAACAACCCGTAAGCTGGATAGAGCTGGTAGCCAACAGTGACCCTGGTGACTTTTTTTTTCCGTTGTTTCGCGCGTGGAAATGTTTGCAAAGATCAACGCTACCAACAAGCAAAGCTAGACACAACATGTGCATTCACACATCGTGCAGTCTAAAGTAGTGAGGCCTGTCCCTGTTAATGAAATAGATGTTTTGATTTCAATTTCATGGATCATTCTTGGATACGGGACTGCACAACCAGGACACCAGACCTCACCAACCCCATTTGGATTTGAAACCCTGCAGCTGCAAGGATCCCAAGGATTGTACCCCGAAAATGTTTGACTCTTCATTCAAAAGAGTTCCCAAAGCTCAAGGTGGCATTTTTGAAACCACGGCCAAAGGCCACAAGCCGCATCCTCACCCAGAAGCCCTCAGGCTGCTCTGGATTTCTTGGTTTTCGGCTTTTTCTTTGGGTTTGGCGCCTAAGGTGAGCAGGGGGTTCCACCTGGCACCCGGAAGGGAAAACTTGACAAGGCTCTGGAATCAAACCTTTTGTGAACCATGGGTTGGTGATTTCAAGATTGGTCAGAGAACCCAAGGAAATAAAAGTAACCCAGTGGCAGGTGTCGACCCTTCATCTGGCTTCGGCCTTTTAGTTCCTGATGCATCCGACTTCTTGGACCAGGCGACTTTGGCACTCCTCAGAAAAAATGAAGACTGGGACCCCTGAAGCGAACAACTTGGAACTTCATGTCTTGCGGTTCATGGTTGGAACAGTATGGGCTGGGATCCACATAGGCCCCCTACTTGATCTTCACCTCCAGGGCCAATCCCTCTGAGCACCTGACAGGAATATGACTTGGGAGTTCGGGGACACCTGTTTTTTTTTTCAACATGACGTATATGCTGCGAAGGCTGATTCAAAAACAAATCCCTGATTTTGTCTGGGACACACCATTGGGTCTGGCACACATATGTGGCTGCCGAGATCACTTTGTCAATCTCATCGTTCAACCTAGGGCGGGAAAGAATTGAGGATTGGACCATTGATTTTTGATATTCTAACTTTCAGTACATATCGAAATGTTTGATGAGGGGCTTTCCAAATCCCTGCAACTCACCCTTGGTCTTGACTGCGATGAGCTTGTCGTACTCATTCTCCATTGCTGTGGTCTTGGTGCCGAGGTCAGAGACGGCCCTCAGCAAGAGAAATCGCGGAAAGGCAAATGGGCAGGGGAAAAGCCAGCTTCACTATTACCTGAGGTGTTTGGATCTTTGAAGCTAGGAAACTTGGTGGCGCGAGCATCATCGTATTGCTTCGAAAGTTCCCCGGCCAACTGGTGAAGCTTTGCCACTTTGGACAGAACTGATGTGATGAAAGTGTTCAGCTCATCAGCCTTCCGAAGCTGAGGGTACAATGGGCCAGTCTAAACCCGAACTGTGTTGGGCATGTCCAACACCACTGGATTACAACATGGCTTTGAGACATCTTGACTAATACTCTCTATCCAAGAAACCAAGGATGAAAACTCGATAGGTTTATGCTTCAGGATACCCAACAATATTGTTGATGAACTAATGTTGCATTCATCCTATTGGGTTATCGCCTTGTTTTGTTCTTTCTCATCCTCCTTTTCATCTTCAAGTGTTCCATACATCCCCGGGTTGAAGTGAAGCGGTGCTTCAGGCGTCATGCCATCTGCCATATCGCCCTCAGCAGCGCTGCTTCTCAGAAGTGGGGGGTCTCAATGATCGGGTCGCTACTCTCAAAGCTGTTGGGGTGGCAATACATGAATTGGACAAGGTACTTGACAGGCTTCAGTCCTGGTGTTGGATTCTCGCTCGGTATTCTTTTCCAAATACTCAGCTGATCCGGTGGTACGTACATCAACCCAGAACTCCTCAACGCCGTCATATTGATTCTTCCTCACCAGAAAGGTGCAGGATTAAACCTATAGCAGGTACGAAACAACATAGCAACCCCATGCTGCATGACAACCCATCACCTACCTGACCAAGGTTGCACGGCTTCTGCGGCACTTCCGCATGGCTCCCTCGATGCGAGTCCTTGGTCCAAGGTTGTGGGAGCAAAATGGTTGAACATATGGGGTGTGTTATAACTATAGTGTTGTTTGCAATCCCTTCCCCTCAATATTGAATAAAAATAATCCAAAATCAATAAGCTAAGGTTTCAAGTTTCAAGGGGGTGTTCAATATCGGGGGAATGCGATTGGATAGGAGATTATACCTACTATGAACTGAATAGCCATTTGATACTGTTTCTCTAAGAAAAGGACTCATCCCACTTCAACTCTTCGGCCATCTCGGTCTTGGAATACCACCCTTTTTGAGTTTCCAATTTTTTCGCGGCTGACTTCTCCTTCTCGTAGGTCAATCTCTTGACGAAGGCAGCCTTTTGGGAAAAGGTCAGTAGTGGGAGAAAATATGTTATGATCTTGCTGAAAAGTTGAACATGTAAATTGATTCATCTCTTGAAGGAATGCATCTTGAAGATGGCTATCGGCTATTGAGACCCTGACCCGGTCCCAACCAGCAAGCTCAAACTGCCGGGTCATCTCAGCCCTGTTCTGTCGGTTGAGCCATTGCTCATGAACCCAGTCTGGGCAAACGAGTCGCCCACTTGGTTTTTTTTCACAGTACCGCCTGAGGCGGGCTTCCTTGGCGGCCTGCGACTCGCCAGGAGGCGGCGCCTGGGCCGAGAAAATTTGTGGATACTTGTGTTGCTACATCTCGGTGTTGCCCGACGCAAACCTCAACTATATTGTTTTATGTTCAGCAACGTGGCGCCTCATCATCATGACCATTTGAAGATGAAGCCGGTGCCTAAGGGAATAGCAAAACAAATCAAAATAATATCGGTGCAAACATCGTGTTAGTGAACCACCTGCCAAAGACAATAGTATGTTGCATGGCTAACTAACCCTGACCCCCTTCAAGTATGGTGCTGACATGGTGCACTTTGAACATCATCGCTGACAGGTTTGTTCTTGGCTGAGCGCGGTTTCAACCCAGTCTGGTTCTCAGCTGGCTTCGCCGTTTTGGGGCCGGAAGGCACATCATCAGGGTCAGGCTTTGGAGCCCCTTTTGGGGGAGGGGTATGGCAAGTCATATCTTGGCCCTTCAAAAAAGCAACCTCTTGCAAAGCGGCTTCAAGCCGAGCCTTCAAATCCACCTGCAGCGCATGAGAAGACAAATCAAATTATTGGAGTAATAAAGTCAATCAGTTTCGAGAAAAAAAGGCACGCTGTCACCTTTCAACCCTTCCATCTTTTTAGGATTCGGGCTTGAAAGATGATATAAATGTAATTGACACCATTCCCCAATACTTATTAGTCAGTCAGTCATGGTAAATCACCCCGACCTCGGTTTTGAGTTCCAAAGTGCCAGCGCTTGGTGGGCCAGCTGGTGGCAACCCACTGGCTGAACCAAGCTGTTCATCCGTAGCCTCAGGGCGTGTTCGCACGAGAAGAAAACATAGACCACCACTGAGATAGGAACCAATACAGTTTGTTCTCCCTCTAGCCAATAAAAAGCTGAAGGGCTGGTAAGGTGTGCGCAAATGCCATCTCAACTTCTCCAGCTGCAACCAAATATGGATCCTAAAAAACAGAGACAATTCTGTCCAGCTTGGTCTGGGAACGTTTCGGATCACAACGCGTTGATGACTTCCACTATAGACATGTCAGTCCTCAGAAGCGGCTTCATGATCAGGTTGGCGATCAAGTTGACGTTGCATATCTTGGAGGTCCTATACCCAACAGTTTGAGGGATTAGTTGCAACAGTATCAAGCTACTGGATTTGCCCAGGGATCATTACTACTCAGAAGTCTTTTCAATCATGCGGTGCCACTTGATGGGAAGCGATTTCTTTTTTTCATCAAGCAACCCACTGAAAAAGGGTCATCTACAACAATTCACCAAATAGCTAGCCCACAACCACCAGTAGCCTACCAGCCTTTAATTGAAGGTTTTCTCACAACAAGTGACCCGTTTTTGTTGGCAAAGAAAATGGCATAGATGACTTGCAAATTACACCATCTAATAGGACCCCTTCCCATGGGAAAACGATGCAATGCCTCTACAGTACATCACCATGGGTATATAATATGTCCCCTATAATTGGGTCCTTTAGCTGACGAAGCAGTTCAGCATCGTCATCCCCATCAGCCCATGGCTCTAACTTCACGTCTGCCATCACCGTGCCCATACCGGTGGCCAAGGTGGAAGCACTCCATTGCCGTGACTCCAAGGCACCTGTGGGCATTGGCGGCGAGATGCAGTTGGGAAATTGTTGAAGCCGCCTTGGTATATTGAGCCACGCTACCAAATCAGCCGGCGTTCAGAATTCAAAATGTTGCCATTGGTAGAATGGATGCAATGATGGCTCTTTAAACAAGTGCTGGATATGAAGAGCAATTATTTTAGGCACCTAACTTGGAGGTACCGTTTAGTCTATACGTTTTATAATTTATAGGTTGTGGTAGGGAATGCACCATCAAAAGTATGGCCGCACATGGCACGGTACCTCCGTTTTAGGTATGTGAACAAGCCATCAAACATATAGAGAGCTTTATGATTTACCTCCACCAACCAAAGGCCATAATTGCATCCTGTTCAGTGCACATGTGCCAACGTATGGGTCAAGAATCGTGGCCAAACTTTCCTTTTTCGCCATGGCGAATGCCACGCGTTATGTTTTGAACCCCCTAGTCACAGCATAAAAGCCATTGCAAGCGAGCTTTCAGGTCAGAATGCTCTTGGTTCTAATTTATGAGGCTGCCAACAATCAAAATCAGGTAAGCTGTGGGTTGCACGGGCCGAAAAAAATGATAAAGTCATCCCAAAATCACTGAAATTGCACCTTTTGGGCATTATTTTTCGATACAGGGAAAATGATGAAAACCCCATAATTTCCCGTATTTTTATGTAAAAACTATACGTATTTTTACGGTTTTTTCTGGGTTTTTTACGATTTTTTACGGCCGGTACATTTACGGGTTGTAGTTTTACGGTGTGCATACGGACATTTACGGGTTTATTACGGGTTTTTATGGGTTTTTTCTTAAATTTATCCTGATAGCTCTGAAATCCCACCAAAAAGCAAGGGTAAGTACTTTGGGGGTTTAAAATCTCTACAAATCTGTTTGGAAGTTCAGGGTACCTTTTATTTTACCTTAAGAGACCAAAGTGATGCATTATATTCCCAATAATTCTTGTTGGAAATATAGGGGCGTTTCCATTTCACCACAAAAGTTTCCCGGCTCACCCCCTGATTGTTGTTGGCAACCAGACTTTGTACTCAGGAGGGACATCCAATGAGCGGGCCCCCCTCACATATCGGATAACATCACCCAACTGGGCTTCTTCCCATTGGTCTTCGAAATCCAAAGATTTTAAAAGGTCAACTACTTGCTGGGGCCCTGAGCAGAAGCTGTGGCAAACCCGGAACTTGTCGGCGACCAGGAGCGGTTGCAATTGCACGAGCTTCAAGGCAAAGCGAACCGGATAATTCCTTGGAAGACAAACCCTATGCCGTTGGTTGACCTTGGGCTGGTAAATTTATCTAGAAAATAGCCACGTATAAATTACAAGACACAGAACCAGGTGGTTGTTCACGGATAATTTGAGGGAGAAACCAACCATCTTGTGTGAGGCTTGAAACATCTTAAGTTCTGAAGGGAAACCGAACTTCAACTTATGAACCATTTACTTTTCCATGGCTGTAGGCTCAGTATTTGCATCCCAAACGATTTTTCCATGTGTGATTTTTGGGACCCCACGTCCAAATATTCTCAAACCATTGTGTAAATTTCACAACCCCAACTTGTCTTTAATATTCTTGACCCTGCCACTTCCCCACGAAGTTATCCGATATCTTGAAGTTATTATTTTGATATCCTTTCTAACAGTTTATGAGCTGCAATCCCAAAGGTTAAGTGAAAACTAGAATGTTAAAACACAGGGTGGTAACTAGCCAAGAGTCTCAGTTCTCTTTAAGAACTTTGTACCGCAAAACTTCTTCTCCCCAGCTTTGTTGTAATAGGTCTTACATGGCTTCTGATCTTTGTTCATGGACGGCTTCCAACCCTTCAATTGGCCACTCAACGATAAAGCCTGGACATGTGGTGAGTTTGCAAACATGACATGCCTCTTCGGTGAAGAACCGCCGAAGAGGCGCATCCACCCTGTCGCTTCCCAGACCTCGGGCCAGGCTGGAATTCATGGGACGGGAAAATCACATGAAGTCACATGTGCCCAAACAAAGATTGGATCAGGCAAAACCCCAATCTAAATTGGTGATATCAATCTAAGCAGGCTCGATAAACTCTAGCCGAAGCTACTCTCATTTGGGATGAGAGGTGGCGGAAACGTGGAAACCACCTGAACATAGAAAGATGTGGTTGTTCCAGACACCAAGTACCGTTGCATGCGCTTACGAGAAGGCATAGAAGACAGGTCCTGCAGGGGGTGATCAACCCTAAATCCTCTAACTTGTTTCCCAGCAAAAACAAGCAATCGGATTTATATAACAGTTTGTACCAAAGCTGACACCAAAAAGCATCGGCAAATAAATTCCTGCTTGCCATAATGTTGGCAAATTGCACGCTCGGTTTTGTCCAATCCCCCCAAGGACAGCAAACTGCACGTCGGCTTGTCCCCAAGTTAACGATTGAGAAGCTGGAACATTTCATTCCAAGTAAAACCAAGAGTTCATCGGTGCGACCTTTCAGCACCAAGGCGATGCATAACCTAGGCACTGATGGGGCTAAAAACATGGAATGTCTCAAAATAGGGGATCCCGAACCTTCATTGTTTATTTCACATAAAGGTTTGGGATCCATTATTTTGAGACATTCCCTTTTGCAGCTGTATAGAAAGAAGATAAACTATTTCAATGACTGCTGATGGGAGTTCGAAATGAAAGGCTGGGTCAATGACGCAAAGCCAGCAGGTGTCAAAATATCATAGTAGTTGTTGCCTTCACCATAATGATATTTGAAATCGCACTTCGCAGTTCGAAGACCTGCCGCCTTCATACACATAGAGGTTCTCGCGAAGCCGCTGAAGAACTCAATGAATTGTAAGTCCTCACAATCAACCCATGAAACATGCTCGCATTACGAAATTACGATTTTCAAAGACTTGTAGGCCTTATACATGCCCACCCCCAAGCCTCTGCCAGCTTCCCTTCTGGCAGGCATCCAACGAGTAACACCAGAATGACAAAATCCTGGGAGGCATGGATCAGACATAGGTTCAACAAACGACAGCGAGAAACCTCTGCTCCTAAATCACACCGAAAATACATTTGAAAAACACAAACTTGAAACGGGTTCCTTTGATGATTGCTGAAACATGTTGAAACCTTTGGGATCTTTGGGGATAGACCAGGGCCCAAAGCTTACGTTGGGCAAAGTCTCTGCTGGAGCCTTCATACGTTGGAGGGACATCAGGATGGACGGCAACGTTTTCATGGCTGTTGACACCGGAAGGATCAGGGGTGATGCCGAGCAAAAATCTCAAGTAACCAAGTTCATCTTTTTTAAGATGGGAACCCCCATGACTTGCAGTGGGCAATAAGACATCACACTGGTTGACCAACTCTCCCGGATCTAAGCGTGGCAGGTATGCGAGACGCATCTTTCAGCACTCCTCGCTTGGCGGCCCAGGTGTGGCCCTTGAGTTTGACCATCGCGACATGAGACCTGAGAGGGTGGGCAATAGTAAATCAAAAACAAGCAGTAAACCTCGGGGGTTGGCAATGAAATGATAGGTCAAATACATTCCAGAAGTGAAACTTGGGATTGGTTGTTGACGCTCTGGGCTGACATCAAAAGTTGTCAACAAGATTTCCGTAGCAGCATCCATGTGGCCTTTTTTCTCGCAGGATGTTGCTAGCATGATCCGCATGGACTGACCCCTGAAGTCCAACACGCACACAACCTAACCTTCGAAGTTTGAAGTCTGAAGTCGAAATCTTTCTGGCTGCGATGGTGTCACACCGCATTCACATCGTTCATACCTGATTAAACATACGAAGAATGGGACAGTGTTTTGCCCCCTTCGTGAATTGCCAAGCTGGAAGTCGTGCTGCAACCCCAAAACTTTAAATTAAATTCAGTATCTATTGGGGGGAACACTTGTTGGAACGAGCTCATGCCCAAAAAGGAGAAGATAAACAATATTAACATTTTTCCCAAGTAAATGGTAATAGATGAGATTGGCACGATGCGCCAGCTTGGAAAACCCCACATCTAACAAAATGGCCTGCCGTTGGAAGCCGACTTGGCCAGGTCAAAGCTCAGCTGGGATTCTCAGGAGGGGAGCTGCTTCAAGAAAGCAGAAATGGTTTCAAGGGCCATGCTCCTCACATGCTCGACATAGGCTTGAACTGATTCCCCAAAAGGGTCGACATCCTCGGAATCAATCTCGTCAACCCACTTGGCCTCAGAAAACAAGGGTCACCCATTGTTTCTTGGATATTGCCCCATTCCCCAATTCAATATGATCCTTTATGGCATGTCAAAACGATAACACGATCTGAATCCTTACAAATGAAACGTCCTCCAAACAATGTTTGGAGGACGTATCGCTTGGGAAATCCTCCGGATCAAAATTGACCACTAGTGCAGGTGTTGGGTTCCTTCATTTGCCACACAAAAAATACTATCATCACTGTGTGTCAAGATTACCCATTTGGACTTTCAAATGTGCTGGTATCATATTGCAAAATTCTCGTTGGCAACATCAGCGGTTCCCAAATGCTTGGTCTGTTTGAGGCTACGAATTTCTCATGGGTCATCACAACAAAAGGAATGAACTTATGTTTTTCGATTCCGATTGGATTGCAACAATTGAGGGTTAGACCACCTTGAGTGCACAATGCATAGCAAGGGCAACGTTGACAACCTCGTCCGTATTGAAAGAGTAGTGACAATACTCCTTGTTGGTCCTTTCGGTTGGCATTTTCGTCCTCACTCCGATTGCTGGCCTCTTGCGGTTGAAGTAGCAGCTAAGTCCGCTTCTCTCAAAGGATTGTTTGGGGAAATCATCATATCCAAGCCACTCCTTCCCCGATTTCCATTGGAAACTTAACAAGTTGTGGGCTTCATCCTTGAACTCTGGTTCATCTTGGTAGCGGGTCCCCAAGTCGGCACCACTTGCACGACTTCGGCGGGCTCTCCTCTTAGGCTTGGGCTGCGGCACGATTTCACCCGCATCTGAGCCAGGACGATCCGTGGCAGCGGAAGTGGAGGGAGAGTCTGCGGTCTTTCGTTTGGTGGCTCCTTTTCCCTTGGACACCTCACCATCCACACCCTGCTTTGCTCCTGCACCTTTCTCCTTTTTGGGCTTGGGGGGGCACACAGGGAGTTCCTTTGGAATCGCTTCTCCTGGGCCACCCTTTGAAACCTTGCGTACCTTGCTTTTGGGCACGTCTGCATGGGTCAGGCTATCTACAGGGCTGTTTCTTTTCTGGGTTTTTTTTGGCTTGACAACTGTGCTGGGTTCTGCAACCTCTGTGGAAACATGATCGCTTTCAGCTGGCACCTCCTTTTCGGTATGTCCTTTCTTGTTGGATCTTGTTTTCTTAGGGCGACCATCAGTGAGGGCATTGTTCTCTTTGCCTTCGACTGCTTTTGTTGACTTCCTTTTTCTTGGTGACCCCGGTGGTGGTCAGATCATCCTTCTTCGTTTTTTCCTCATGGAGATCCTCATCCAACTTGAGATCAGCAATTGACTTTTCGACTTCTACCATCAACTCCTTTGCTGCCTCAACCTCGTTCTGTGGATTGCCTTGGCATTTCTTCTTGGATCCCTTGCCTTTGCCTTTACCTTTGGATTTGCGAGGTCGTTTGTGACTCGACTTCCGGGACTTTGAAGGTGGGTGTTCATCTCCTTCCTCTCCTGCGTTCTTGCGTTTGGAAGCGTTCTTGAGTCTGAGTTGCTCTCTCTTCGTGATTACCTTGGTTGCTACAAAAGCCGGCCTAAGGAAATTATCCATACCAAACCTTAACCGAATCATAATAGAATACAATCAGAAAATTGATGACAATAAACCGTTCTAAAACAGTGGAAGGGTGCGGGGATCGGGGCACTGGCAACAGCTTCACCAAAAACTGTCGTAGAAGAAGACGCTGTGTGTGTATACTCAACTGTGGGTTTCTTTGAAAGGCCAGTCGGTAGCTCCACTGACACCTGTTCAACAACGGAGAATGATAACTTTTTTGGCTTTCCAAATTCCAAAGGGCTGTCATCTACACTTCCGATGTCATTCCCAACTTCCATACCGCCCTCAGGCAAAGGTTGAGAGGGATCAGGCATAGTCTCTGGGGAAACCACGGGCACCGGCACAGGCTCCGCAGGGTCTGGGGAAACGACAGGCACTTCCAAGGAAAGCGTCTCCATGTAGTCCAGGCCATAGGGCAAGGATTCGTCGGGCACGAAGTGAACACCTGACCAGGAACAGGTTGTTACTTTCGTTTTCAATCTTTCTTTTAAGGGGCCATGTGCTGACAGACCAAAATGAAACCTCAAGAAGCTGAACAGTAAAAAAAAACTTTTGAGGTGGGTGGAAGCTCAAGAACTTTAGGGTACGATCTCAAAGACCCAGCCTTGTTTGGCGGCAGCAGATGCAGAAGCACGGGCAGATCGCCGCCTCCACGATCGGGGGCGTAATGTGGTTTGAATACATAATTGGGGCTATTGATGACTGTCGTGACTGTTGAGACCTTATTGGGCTGATGTTAGGTAGAAATAAAGAGATAGAAAAAAACATATGCTATGCATGTTCAACCAATGACTACGCTACAACTGGCATAATCCTGTGAGTTAGCCATGGTGATGGAGCCTGTCCAACTCCGCTTCAAGCATAGCAATCCTTCTCTTCAAATCCTCCTTGGTAGCAGCGGTGATCTCCTGGGCGTTCGTGGTACCTGGGCTGTGCGGGTCTGGTCAGTGTTGAAAATTATTCTGCAAGAGGATGGGGTGCAACAATGGTCATCCATCCATCATCCAAAATCATGCAAATAGAAGTGCTGAAAGAGGTTTCAAACGAGTCACTTGTTTCACCATCAGAGATGACCTCCACATCACCACTACCCAAGAAAATGGGCAACTGCCGCCGCAGCAAAGGACGGGCGGTTGTTAACAAGCGTTCCATGTCACTTTCAACCCCATCTTCCTTCTCTGGGCTGGAGGCTTTGAGGTTTGTGGGATCAACACATGGGACCTCAGGGGCAAGCTGACCAGAAGATGATGCGGAATCCATTTCCGTGGGGGCATGGTGGTCCTTTCTCTCCTCAGTCTCCCCCTCTTCCGTGAACTCAGGGTAGGAATCGGGCAACCTGTCGTGCATATATTGGGTTTCCATGGGAAGGGTGTCAGGAATCACAATCGTTTTTTGGCCATGCGAAACTTCGGGAAAGGCAAGCTCCTCAGTGGGAAGGTTGTCAGGAACCTCTGCTTCCCACCCGCCAGGTGGGAGAGACGGTGGGGCGGAATCCTCGCCAACCTCACCAGCCTCACCTTCTACCTCACCTCCTACCTCACCTTCTACCTCACCTTCTACCTCACCTCCTACCCCACCTTCCACCTCATCTTCTTCACCTTCTACCCCTTCTCCCTCACATTCCTCCTCACATTGCTCCTCACACTCCTCCTCATATTCTTCATCAGGCTGCTCCTCACCAGAGTGGGAAAATAGATTAATAAAGTGTAGAAAGGGAATGACTTTGAAACAAACGAACAGTTTCAACCAGAAATTTAAACTCCTCATCTTGTTCATCTGGTTCCGCTTCTGGCTGAGCCTCTGCGTGTGCTTCAATTTCGTCCTGTGGCGGGATGGTGGTGTTAACCCTGGCTACCACTACAAAGGTCCTGTTCAAAGAGTAGCAATGGAATCCAATATTGAATGCATATGTGCCATCAGCCTTCAACTCCGGGAAAAAAGCCAAAAGAAGCTGGTGGAAGCGACGATCCTTAGTGCTTGGTTTTGTCAACAGGGGTTGGATTGGGATAAAGGTTTCCGATCTACTATTCCATTGTGGTATTTGTGATCCAAGAACAAAATCAAAATTGATTAATCCATGAATCCTTCGTAAACTCTCCACGGCGACCCTTCCTCTTAACGAAGCCACAGGCCCTCTTGATCCCCCACGCTTGCCGGTAGATCACCTCTTCATTGGGGTTCAGCCTGTTCACGTTGTAGGTTTTCATGATTTCCTGCATTAGAGGGCCAATCTCCGGCAACTTTTTGCTCCTGGGCTGGGGATGAGTTATAGGTCCATGTCATGTGAAACATGTGGTTATAAGTCAAAATGTTTCCTTTTTTGAAATGGCACCAACATGAATAGTAGAACAGATCAAGTACGAAACATCACTTGGAAGCATTATGTGCTACTCATCCTCAATCACGCCAGTAAGCTTAATCCCCTTCCTTTCGATGCCTTGATTTTATGATTCTGAGTCCACAAGAGAATGACTAGCCATGCCAAGGGTCTCTTGAAGCATAGTTAAGACTGGCAGCAAAGCTGGAACAGAATCAGCACAAGAGGACGTAGTTGCTTTGAATGTGGGCTGCCCATGACACAAGAGGATTTCATTGCTGACCCTCAAGTTCATTCGGGTCTCCGGGCATGAATCCCATCTAGTGGAAAGGCCCTCCAAAGACATCAGAGGTTTTCGGGGCATCCCTTAGAACCCAGAACAGGTTCCCAATGGTCCACCCTGCACGCTTGAGCCTATAATTCAAATGACGGGGCAATCACCAACCGTGGCCGCAGGACAACTCAATATGCATTGACGGGCATTTACCAATCTGGCTCGTTGCTGAAAAGCTGAGATTCCGGGCTGGCGGAAGGGCTGGAGAGAGATGATGCCATGAATCCATGGCTGAGTCCGATGAAAGAATTCAAACACATTAATTATATACCAGCGAATTCCGAAACATCAGTTCATTTTTTGTTACCATATGCCACATCCAACTGTGGTTGGTTTGCTGTGATTTTTAATATCTTTGATGGTCTTTGGGTGCCTGTTGTGGCACATCTTCGATCCACACCTTTCAGCTGCCAAAGGAGGAGAAGAAGGCACAACAATCAGGGTTTTGGGAGAAAACCAGGTTTGTACATCAACATCAGGTAGAACCCCGCCTTCGTCCTCAGAACCCTGAAAATTCAAGGTTTCGAAAGTGATGGGTATATATATATAATATGTATACATATATCATCATATATGCCAAATATTCCCAATTCCCTGGGCAATCTATGATGTTTTTTGGGATACTCCACCACATCCTGTTCATCATTCTTGTTGGCTTGCCTGGGGTCGGTCGAAAATCCCAAATCTTGTCACTTTTTGCCGAGCAGGTCTAAAATACGCCAACTCTGGTTGCTTATGCTTGGTTATATAAAATCCCCATAATATCCCCAATAATCCACAATATATCCCTAATAATCCTCATGATATCCCCAATCATCTACATCATATCCCCAATCATCGACAATATCTCCCCAATCACCCACATTATATCCACAATAATCCACAGTATACCCACGATAATCATCGATAATCCACATTATATTCACCGTCCAAGATAACCCAAGCCACTTTTTATCAGGCCCACTTTCCGTCCAGGTTACAAACGTGAAAGTGCCCTTCGAAATGATATTCCTCAGGTCGCAAAATACGAAAATTACGGTTTCTTGGGAGGTGTGTATACATGTGAAGAGATGATATATACATATATAGTATATAGATAGACTATACATATATATATGTATATATATACATGATATATAATCTATCACTCTATAAATATATATATATAATATATCTATATGTATGAACCAGTATTTACAGATATTTTTTCGGACAATGGTTTTTCTTTGGCCATTCCATGGTTAGTGAGGCCCTTTTCCACAATTAGAAAGATTTTCTCAACATACTTATTTCCTCCATAAACAGCACATAAAATCTGAACTACGAACTCAAACACCATGCCCAGGGATCTTTGACTAGCACCCTTTCTGCGCACACATTTGAGGACCTTTCCTCCAAGACAATTTTTGGGTACCCTACAATTCTATATTTTTTTCATGTTCCCCACTAAATGACTACGAGATTTACTGGGATTTAATGGGATTTAGTGGGATTTACGAGGATTTCATGGGATTTGCCCAGACTACATGACATTTTGGTGGCATCCCCATTTTCAGACACACCATGACATTTGGGTGGCGCATGGAATGACCATTCCCCAAGTCATCAACTTGTTTGATGGTTACGGGTCAAAAATTCATGGAATCCCCTTCTGTTCACACTGAAATATCTGGGAAAATCTGGGATGTTCATCCTCCATATTCGTGGTATAGATATTGATTCATGGCATTCATGGCCCAAGAATGCATCAACCCCACACGCTGCATGTATGAAATATTTGCCTGGTCATTTTGGGGGTACACGTTGGTAAATATTCCATGGAGCACTGAAGAACCAGTCAACTTTCTCAACCTGAAGGAAACTATTGTAGGAGTGGTATCCCTGACAGAGGAACCAGTCAAAAATAATACCTGGTCGTTTTGATGCATAACACTCCTCTCAGAACCAGTGCAGCACAAAAAAATCTCATAATTTTACGGTCATACCAAACTCAGTAAAATTTGGCAAATTTTGGATTCAGGGATTTGGACAAATCAGGGACAAATAGCAGGATGTGTAACACCCCATAAATTATCATTGAGTTTACCGCGAACCAAATCCAACCCAGTGCCAAAACAATACATGGGATTCTCATCCCAAGTAGGGATGCAATAAGACTAATATTTCACACCACTAGACTAGTGTAATACCCTTCACCAAGATTCTTTAAAAAAATGGTGGAAATAAGATCTCACATTCTAACGCCATCGAACCCAAAATGTATTTATATATACATTTAACCCTTGTATGACAATCAGTAGAGGGAGTAAATGAGTAAAATAATGTAAAATACAAACATCATCAAAAATCCCAAGTTTGTTGGTTCAGAACCCGTTTTGGCAACAATTCATGTGTTTTTTTTTTTTTTTTCGCATTGCTTTTTCATAGCAATTTCGTGATTCCCAACCATTTCTGCTCCAATTCACCACAGTCCGACTTCGGCTTCCCAAACCGAGTAGCAGAATTGCGAAGCCCACTGCGTTACCTCTGTGCCAAGGGGGCCCCACCGGACACGAACACTATGCCAGATAAACTGACAAATACAATCCCGGCTAAAATGTCAGAAAAAATCAGGATTCGCCAGATGGATATCAAATAATATGTCAGTTAGACGACCAGCTCAGGTGCCAGATGTATAAAATGTCAGGTAGACCGTCAGAATCTTATTTGTTAGATACAAACCCAGATAATATGACAGAATACGTGTCAGATAGAACGCCTGATAGAATGCCAGAATACGTGTCAGAAATAAGGTCAGTTGGTGGGCATCACCCAGGAAGCAATTGGTGGGTATTAGGGGGATCTAAGGGTAAATCCGGACGCCATAGGGTTGTTCAAATCAAATATGGGTTTATAGAATAGTTTCCCATCATGAGACTACCAGTCCTGTTTTCACAATGAATCTGACTGGTGGTGGAGCCATCCAATTTATGGCAAATTTACGTGGAAGCATGATATAACATGATGATAAATCAAATTTGTATCCTTTTGTTGGGCGGAAAAACCATCTTTGAAAGAAACCACAGGATAGGAATGGTAGATAGGTGGCTGAACACCTATTGGTCTAAGGTACTAGGATGGGTCGAAAATATGGTCGCAATATAGCCACCAAAATCATGTTTTTTGCCCAAAACTAGCAATCTTCCGGCGAAGGATGATGACCTTTACATCCACATGGCAACTTAGACATAGCAACACATACCACCGAATGTGCAAAATGATTCACTACAGTACACCAGCTACTAAGCAGCTACTAAGCAGCTACTATCAACTACTATCAGCTACTACTTGGATATGTCCGGGACAATGGTTTGTCACCATGGCCCTTCTGGCATAACCCAGTGGTATCCTCCAAGTAGACCGGTGCTGCGATCCGGTCGGATCCTCATCGATCAACTGGGTAATCCAGATGTTACCCTCTGGCAAACTAACACCCAGTTGATAGTGGATTACAACACCCAGTTGAATAGATGTAATTTTAAATGGATTACAACATCTATTGATATGTTAGTTTACCAGAGGAAAATTTAACTATCCTATTGAAAATGGCCATTGATAGTGGATTTTCCCATTAAAAGTGGTGCTTTTCCAGAGTTTTTTGTATGTTTACCAGAGGGTAATCCAATGTTCACTTCCACTTTTGGACGGCTTAACCCAGTGTTTGGTGAAGTCGCAGTTTTTTCGTGTGGCAGGATTTGATGGTAAAGTCGCAGCTTCTCATGGTTTAATCCAACCTCCGGATGGTTCAGTCCACAGCGAATCTACAGTAATTAGTTGGTTCATTACCATTTAAATATGGTTACCCTCCAATAATCAAACGTGGCTGGGATCTTCCCCGCACTAGAAATGGAGGTTTCGTTCGCTGGGAAAAATTATCGAACGATTTGCTGGATTGTTTGATGGATTCTCCAGCACACCATGATGACAGGATTTACCAACTGGATGGGTGTCCCAAGCCCTACTTTTTGCTTTTAAAATACAGAACTTGCGGCATTTTGGGGCACCCGTCTTTTGAGACATTCCCACATGTTAATTGGTTCGTGACCAATGGGAAGTTCAGGATCTTAAAATAGAGGTACCATACCATATACAAAGCCATATTTTGAAGGGTACATCCAACTTTTGGATAGTTAAATCATGTTAAATCCACATTTTCCCTGGTGAAATTACCATGAAAAAATGGGTGAACTCTCCAACTTTTCGTCTCCCAGGAACTCTTGGAGTCTCCAATGAGCCCCAATCCTTCGGCGCTGATGATCCACCAAGCTGGGAACCTCGCAGCGAGGGCAACTGGACTTCGCAGGCTGGAGAATGTCCGGTGGAACATCAAACATGACTGGGGAATCACATTTCAATTGAGGTCTTAATGGGAAAATCAACTAGCAAAAGGAGGTTTTATATGGTTTTATAGCTGGGAACATCACTGAAGAATGAAGATTCATAGCTGGGAAAATCCTCGACCATGATCAACGGAGGTTTTTAATTTCTTAGCTGGGAAAATCATAGAACGAAACTTTACTAAAGGTGGATTTCCCAGCAGACCATGTTGGATTGCCAGAGGCTATGGTGAGATTTTGGTGTTTGTGACCCTAACGAGGTCGGTTTTGGAAGCACAATAGCTGGGATCTACTACGATTTAAGGTAGATCGATAGTTGGATGGGTTTTAAACCAACAACCATAACTGGGGGGACCATGGCAATGCCCCCCAAAAGTTGGGATATATATGGATATATGAATGGCATAATTTTCCTATGTTTCTAGCCATATATCATATACCTACTTGTTAAGGTGAACTACACCCTCAGGTAGACTTTCTCCAAAAATGGCATTGTTGTGATGTGGGATTGTGTACTAACCATTTTCGATCTCATGTAGCTGAAGTGTTTAAGAAGTCAAAAATCTGAAAATGGAGGTTTCCTAAAATAGGGGTACCCCCAAATCATCCATTTATAGATGGATTTTCCATTATAAACCATCCATTTTTTGGGTACCCCCATTTTAGGAAACCACCAAATTATTCATTGTTTTCGATCCCATTGGATGATGAAAATTTGGATTAGGCTCATGATCCCAAACTAAAACATCAATTGATCATATTGGATGAATGAAATCTTGTTCATGATATTTCATGATCATCATCCAATATTGATTACTCTCTGGCAAACTAACAGTGTGCTATGGAGAAAATCACCATCTTTTCCTAGGGTGATCTCCGATAATTCGGAGTTCCGTTCCCGAGTTCCGTTCCCATCTACTCATGGTGTATCCAAAAAAACGAAGCCCTGCAAATCAAAGAGAAATCCAGAAACATTGAATCTGAAACCATGCAAATCTATCTTCAGAAGTACATGTTTTCTGCTGCAAGCTTTGACAGAGCCATGAGTTGACTGTTCGAGAAAACGACTCAAGCGACTCAGGTCAACACTTGAAGGCTGCAAAAAACAACAGGTTTGTGTGGTTGGCAAGACATTCCAGTAGGTCAGTAGGTCGTCAAACCATCATGTTTGTACAAACGAAAGGTAACAACGGCGACAACCCCTGCATTCTTGTTGGCAACACCGATCAAAACAATTACTTGCAAAACCAAAAAGAGCACCCGTTGATACCTTGTTTGGTGATGGATCAAGACCTTCGTACTCTGCTTTTCACATCCCCACGAAAAAATGAATAGACATGAATATATATATATATACACCTCTATTGTGATGTGTATATGAGTATATTTAGGTTCACAACCCTTCATTTTTTGCACCCAAGTACTTCACTGGGATGCACGCTTCAGGGATGCTTTGACAGTGTGCCGAGAAACGCTGGCCAGGTGAGCCACACGGTTGCAAAGAGCTTCAAGAAGTGAGGAGGCAAATCCTACACGATTTTGTGGATTCATCCCATCTTCCAATGTTACCATCTGGTTATGCCTAACAGTTCGCCATGGAAAATTATGGCTAAATTTGGGATGATTTTCCCAACTATAAACCTCCATTTAGTTCGGGATTTTTCATGGCTATGTTAAATAACCAGAGGGTAATAGGTACATATATAAGATTGAATTGGTACACATAGGTAAATCATCTGCGAATAGGCCATTTAAAATTGGTATCTCCAAGAAATTGGTCAGAATCCTATCCTCCTAATATTTAAACAACCCCTTCAACGTATCCCATCACCATCGGAGAATCTTGTTCAACATAGTGGGATATCGTGGATTTTCATGGGATATAACGGGATATAAGGTCTCTCCTAACCTCTGGTAATTTAACATAGCTATTTTAACATGGCCATTTATAGTGGATTTTCCCATTAACCATGATGATTTTCCATAGTTATGTTAGTTTACCAGAGGGTATAACTGGGGGTATAATCCAATTGTTGAGAAGGGATGTGACTACTACTCCCATCCCCCGGCAATTAACCTTACAGACCCATGATGAATGGTGTCATATGTGGTTTCATCCTCTACGATTCACCCTGGTGACTCTTGGCGGTGTTCAATATTATTACGATGGGAGTCTGATGGAACAGGATTTCCTAATACCCTCTGGTAAACTAACATAACTATGGAAAATGGTGCATTTATAGATGATAAACATGGTGATTTACCGAACTTCAAGATGGTGGTTTTTCCATGGCGAACTGTTAGTCATAACCAGAGGGTATATTTTAATAGCATGACAACGGGATTGATGGGATTTTTAGGACCCAGCTAAAGTTCTCTTCAGCATAAGATTCGTGAGATGTCGAACATTTCATGGGATATCATGCATCAATGACATTTGCATGTAATGTCCAAAAATCTAATTAATGTTGATTATCCAAAAAAGCAGACTGTGAATTAGTTAGGATATTTCATGGGATATTTCATGGGGAACTTAATAGTCTACAACTATCATCATCTTGAAGTGATTAGAATATGGAAGTGTCAAAGATATTCTGATTAAAAGTGGTGTTTTTTTTTTTTTCAACATGTTCTATCTTCTGCAGGCTGATTACAACTATACAATGTGGTGCCCAGTTGGTTTGCAACTACAATAATTGGGGTGTGTATAGGTTTATGCTAGTTTTATCTATAGTTCATGGCGTTTATAAGCCAACCTATAATTGGGGGCACAATATTATTTGGATAGATGTGTATATATTTTTTGATCGTAGTACGGTCAGTGAGATTGCTACAATTCACAAAGACTATCATCTTGTATATATATATATACACATTTTTATCATCCCATATGTTCCGTAATTATGATATACCCATAATGCCATTACATATCTTTTACCATATATGTAAAAATGGCATTGTCAATTCACATGTCATCATAAATCTGGGTGAATTATAACATTTTTGCAAGCTGAAATAAGGCCATTTGGGTATGAGGTCAATCTGAGGTCAATATAATTTACCCAAATCATCCATCACATCCCCTAACATACCCATTACACCACTATATTCTCCGATCAATCCCCATCAAATCACCATAAGGGTTTGTCTGAAAATAGGCGACCCCCAGTTCCACTGGAAAATCATCATTCTCCTATTAAAATGGCCATTGAGTATACCCTATTTTCAAACCCATAAATGTTCTCTGCCGATTGTGGGAGTCGCCTCGTTGCTGGAACCGCCCTTGCAGAAGTAGATCAGGGCCAGAAACGGCATCCTGGGCGCGGGTGGCTTCGCTGGTCACCCTTTTAAGGGAATCACCAAAGATGTTAGGTATAACTTAGCAACAACTTAGCGCATTTTCATGTTCATGGGATTTCATGGGGCTTTGTGAGCTGAGTTGGTGTAGTTGTAGCCAAGATTCAGATGTCAATAGATATGTCACATATCTAACATAATATAATATTGTTTATATAATCATATTTCAAATAACGGTCTTTGCTAACAAACACACAGAACTGGAGGTCACTTCCCTGGAGGAACCTGGGTGATTTTCTTGAAGATTTTTCTAGAACTCGGCTCGGATTCGGCTCATCACTTGACTTTTTTGATCCCAGAGCGAAAGCCCCCGCCCCCTTCTGGTAAAAGAACAGCTTCCTATGGACAAAATCACCATCAACATAAAAGGTACCTTCTGGTACTCAAACATAGCAATGGAACATTCACCTTTTCTGGATGCTTTTCCCATTACACACCATATTAAAAACGGGGATGTCCCGCCACGTTTGATCAACGGTAAAGGTGTTCAAGGATCAAACTGAATGGATCCCGGTGGTTTGGATTCTTCAGCTCCATTTGGTGGTTTCCTAAAATGGAGGTACCCTAATTGATGGATGGTTTTTGTTATGGAAAATCCATCTATAAATGGATGATTTGGGGGTACCCCTATTTTAGGAAACCCCCATTTAGCGATTGTTGCTGGTTAAGATTTGCCCTCAACCAACCAATATTTGCTTCTTCTGTAATAAATTTGGAGGGGTTTGTGAAAAAAACTCCCCATGTCTCCCGAGTTTGGTGCGGCAGGACAAGAATCCGAACAGCTTGAGCTTCAGCTTCCCACAAGATGGCTAAGCTGGTTTATCAATACAATAACTAGGCTTTGTGCTAGAGATATCTATACTTGATCCAACTTATAACTCTGTGGGGGCACAATTGTATTGTATATGTCTATGTATATGCACATCTATGTGTGTACAAGGAGCCTTACAGTATATATATATACACATACATATACATGTGATATATACATATGTATGTATACAGATATTCTATACGTGTGTGTATATTATATATAATATAATATAATATATTGTAATATTTAGGTGCATATCTGGATAATAGTATGGTCAGTGAGGTTGTTACAATTCACACAGACTCTCATCCCATATCTTTTGCCATCCCATATGTTTCTCAATGATGACATAGCTAAAATTCGACTACATGCTATTATCATGTAATTAGTAGGTTAACGTTGATTCACAATGATTCACATTTCTAATGGTATTTTTTGTCAACTACTTCTTTTCTACTTCCCTTACTACAAAGACAGAATATACCGCCAGCAAACCTATTTTTGTTGGTTCAACCCCTATTTTTGATAGTTAAATCCATCAACATGACAGCAAATTAACATTTTCTTTCCGCAACGAACACACTATAGACACAAACCAAGTAACATGTTTTTGGGTGCGTCTGAAAATGGGATATACCACCAATTATGGTCATTTAATGGCAAACATGATGATAGATGCATGGAATCTTGGGTTACCATTTTTCCAGACAAATCACATTTTCCACTGTGTCACCTGTTCTTTTCATAGGGGGATTCCGCATCTGCATCCAAAGCTTCTGAATGAAAAGGAGACTGCACAGGCCTGAGCACACGTTCAATCGCCATTTGGAGGTTTCCTAAAATAGGGGTACCCCCAAATCATCCGTTTTAATAGGATTTTCCATTCTAAACCATCCATTTTTGGGTACCCCCATTTTAGGAAACCTCCATTTCTGAAGGTGAAACGACTATGCTTCTGGGATGACGCCCACATTTTATTCGAATCCCAGAATTTGGCCGCTGGCAGTGCCAAGTCGAGTTGCAAAAAACTCCACCAATCCCTGTGGTAAACCCTTGAAACATGGACCGTTCGGGTTGTAAGCCTTTGAAGGTTGTGCATTCTTCGATTTAACTTGAAACATGTCCATACTTGTGGGAAAAAAAGAACCATGAGTCACTACCCTGAAATAAGCCGCAGTTGAGATGAGTCTCAAACATGATCTAACATTCAAGACATAATGATGGCTTGTCTTAGATACCCCTTGAGGAAAAAGATAAGTACCAGGGTTGCTTCAAACACGACAGATATATTTGGGGGGGGGGGGGTAAATTGGATTGAAATATATGTATTAGAGGTAAAATGACCCATTTAATTTACCCCTGTTGCTATCATTAACGAGTTGGAGCAACCCTGATATATATATATATTATAATATATACTATATTCCCGAATTTTCCCAGAAACAAGTACATAACTCACCTACCATTCATCAGTCAGTTTCACAATCGCCTACTGGCACATGAGCCAACTGTGGTCATATCCAATCCCATTGGTGTTGAGAACTTCGAGCCATCTCAACTCAGTGTACGTTTGTTGATTTGCTCGCAAATCCCCAAAACCAGAGATTCGCATCTTGGATCATATTGGAGTCGTCCACAACTTTCATGAAACAATGCAGCAACCAACCAGTAGAAGCGGATACCAGCAACCAATACAATGAAAGCAGTTTGTATAACTCATGGCAAGCAACAGGAATTTAAGCAGCCGGACCTTGAGGGGGAGTGCTGATTTTTCCTTAGCATCTTCCCATGTTGAATGGTACAAGCTGGTGCCCCAATTCACCCACAACCGGGGCCCCGGAGCCTGCGGCTGTGCAACCAATGAAGATGCCTTTGGTTGTCACAACCTCGGTGACGGTCAGGTCTGGTGGATATGGCTCGTTTTTTGCCATGGATATCCCCATCAAAAGCTTGGGGGTGAAGTTGGGGTTCACAAACTTAATATGGCTTAATCATGATTGGAAATAATGGGCAATACTGGCCATTAGTGGTTAATAATGGATATAACTGTGCTAGTAACCTCCATTAGATGGGATATGGGGCCCCTACAACTATGGTGAATTATCGCTCGTTTCATTATTAGTGGAAGCAACTGCAAGAGGGGTAGGTGAATTTTCAAGGGTCTCTGTTATCATGCCATCAGACGTGGGTTGGAGGACTACTTTCCACCAAACATTGGCTACTTTCAAGGTCTGTGTCAATATGGAGGAGGTATGTCATAGAGTGGGCCATTTACCTTGCAGTTTACAGAAGTCGGTCAACCACGCGATGTAAATGGGCGTTTCGTTTTATCCCAGGCATCATAGCTGGTTCGTAGCTTCCAGGTAGAATTGCCTGATTTCGTCTCACAGTTTTAACTGGTGGGCCCATTTGTAAGCATTTGCAAGACCACTCGAGTAAAACAACGTATAGGTGGGAAAATGATGTAGGAATGATAGGTTTTCCAAGCCCGTTGCAACCATCCTCAACCAGTTCGCACCAAAAATCTTCGCCCACGGTTCGAGGGATTTTTTTGGGGCAGAACTGGTCATGGACAGTTTTAGTTTTAGCCTCTGGCAAACTAACCTAGCTATGAAACTTTGGCATTTTCTATAGGTAAATCAACTGGCCATTTTCAATAGCTATGTTTAATTACCAGAGGATAGATGACTTTTCCATCAAACGACTGTTTGGCAAAGGATGTGGTCTCAAATATTGTCGTGGACTATAGGTTGCATGTGCATCACAGATTAACCGACCCGCTGGTAACATGAAATAAACCAGTGATATATAGGATGGTAGTATGAAATAACCCAGTTGCAGGTTTCCTAAAATAGGGGTACCCCCAAATCATCCATATTGATAGGATTTTCCGTTGTAAACCATCCATGTTGGGGTACCCCCATTTATGGAACGTATGATTCATACTGCCGACCACACTCCGTCCTCTGACGGCCTCCAAGACCCTCCGACTCCATCGCTGCAGCTCTGTGACCAAGTCCCCCATTTGAATCTGCTTCATGATGTCACGGAGCCTATTGCCCAAGTCATAGCCAAGCAACACGATGAGGATGTAAGGATGCGCTCAGAGCTGCGGCCGTCTCCAGAGCTGCGGCCGTCTCCAGCGGGGCACTCAGAGAGGCGATATCACCAAAGATTCCCTCTTGCAGTGAGCTTGCAACACCATCTTCGAAGGTCGCCGGCAAGCCAATGCGATAGCTCTCTTTTGAAATGCGGAGGCAGAATCCCCAACACCTCTTCAAAGAAGATAGCAGCGGGCCATAGGAATATATAGGATACATTATCCATGTACTGTTTGGATTATCAACCCATTTGTGATGCCTGGGCCACGCGCACCATTGAAAAGAGAAAATGATGCTTCATGGTCCAATCCAATTCTGAACGAATCGCTTGAGACATCATTTGGGCTTGTCAAAAAATATGGTAGCTCTAAATCCATTTGGTTAATCATCATTTTCCCTATCAAGAGTACAATTTTGGGTGGTATACACCATTTTCATCCATTTTCAAGCAAACCCATTTGTTGAAAACCCACAATTTCTGTTGGCAAAAACACCAGCGTTTTTGGCCAAATCCATGTCGACGACGTGGCGATGTCGTGCCGAGGTGCTAGATCATTCACTTGCCCGTTCGCCAAGAACAGTTCCCACGAGGGCTCCTATCCCAGTTCGAGAGTTCGCATCGCTAAGTTGCTTTCCAACTAATACATTGTTTACGGCAAATATACAAGTCTTAAGAGTTGCTGTTCCATGGTGCTGGAATATATGATAATATGTGTATGTATCACCGTTTAATGTGGTAGACCCAACAATCCACCTCGAATTTTGGATGGTTCGTACCACCCGTGTTTGGTTACAAGGCTCAAAAAGTAGCAACCACAACTGGGGGAGCGCCGCATTGCTGCGCATTTTCTTTGAGAATATCTACATGAAACAATGGTTTTTCCCATCAAACTGGTTGTGAGTTGTCTCCTGCAAATGTCCCACCAATCCAATAATCTACGGAAGAGTTTCAGGAACACTCAAAAACAAAGCTGAAATTTGGTGAAATCGATGATTTCCTAAAATTGTTCCGGCAAATCAATCCATTGGTTGCAGAGAAAATTCTGGGAAACGCAGAGGTTTTTGGAATCCACGTTTCTTGGAGGTTGGATTGGAAAAAGAAGGGTCAGGTCTTGCACGGAAGCTAGATTTTTTTCGCAATCTCAAGTGGCAACCAGCCAATGCGAAATCACCAAGCTCAATATGCTCAATTGTGGTGGTATGGAACCACTTGTTCATTCCTTCATGATCTTGAAAATAGTCTCAATACTGATTCATGCCAGGGGAAAAGTCGACTTGCTGTCTTGGTTGTTGCTCATCTGAGACCACCAAAAAAACTCTTAGTATATTCATCATTCTTGGTAGATAAGCGAATGCGGAAGCGAACAAATCACCTCTAGCAAATTCAGGGAAAGTATATAAGTATGAAGTGGGAATTCAACATGACACATAACTATAATAAATGCAGCCATCACACACCACACTTTGGTTTGTCTGAACATGTGGTATCATTTGAATCCTCTGGTTAATCATCATTTTCCCTGTCAAAATGCAATTTTATGGGTTTCCTCCGGTAATCAAACATGGCAATTCGAAATCCACCATAAATGGAGGTTTATAGCTGTGAAAATCATCGAACAAAACTAAATGGTGGTGGATTTTCCAGCACCTCATGTTTGATTGCCAGAGGGTATACCCTCACACAGAGCCACTTGTTGATGAACAAGTATCGCCTCATACTGGGATTGGGAGGGTTCCCCATTCTCAGGGCCAGTTGGAAATTCTGCCCTGTGCCTTGAGTGTATGGACGTGGGCTGGATTTGAGCTGCAAATCCAGAACAAACATGTCTGAACAAGTAGCAACGGTTGTCTTGCAAAATCTTATAGTGTAGTTTATAGGGGCCCCAATGATGCGACCCCCATTCCACTATTACTCCCATACTACTCCCATCGGAAACCCCAAATAATGAGGGAAAATTCTGGGAATGGAAGTCCGTCATTGCAACCTCCTATGAATTCCACAGACAATTGAAATCGGCACACCCAAAATAAACATCATTTGTAGCCGCAACATTGCTGGGTAAGCACTTGCAGGAAACTTTGGGATTCCCTGAACTTGCGAACAATAATCCATGGTTTATCAAACAAACAACTCTATCACCACAAGAATTCGTGGTTTTTTGTCCAAAAAATGGGCTGAATCTCCCAACCCGTCCTCGAAGAGGAAGCCATCATGCAGAGAACCGATCCATCCCAAGATCAGGTAGATGTGAGTGAGGATGACCTTGATGGGAAAATGTTCGCCTATGGTCATCCATTATGATCACCCCATCGTAAGTGGTGCTTAGTAGTCCCGTTTTTTCCTGGCTTATCCATGGTTATCCCATCTATAGATGGCTGAACTAAGCCCAGTTACTAACCAGTTACGATCCATGAGGTGATCCTCCAAGCAGAATCATTACGTAGCCAGGATTCTCTATACTGGGTGCCCTCTGGTCATCAAACATGGCAATGGAAAATCCACCATTTATAGATGATCTTCCCTTTCAAACCTCCATTTATAGGGGATTTCCAATTGCCATGTTTGATTACCGGAGGGTATATCAATCCCCGTTTTGTTTAATGAGCTATGGTCACCCGAGCGTCATGGGGTTGCGTTCTTCTGTACGTGGGGGATGGACCCCTTTTATGTCATTGGTATGGTCTAAGGGAACATTTACAGGAAATCTCTATATATGATTGTACAAAACCGTGGTTTCCTGTAAATTTTCCCACCAATCCATTGAATCCATTGATTTATGGGAAAATCACCCATGTTTGACTCTGGCATAATATGAAAACTGTGCTTATCTGGGCGAGATGAACGCTAGATTGGATTGCTGTAGCTCATAGATATCCTGTGTTTAGCTGTGTTCCAAAGAAATACAGAAAGATACCAATAAAGTTTGCTATGTTTGGTTTCTATACCATTTGATCACTATGACCCAGTCCCAATCATCAACCAACAAGCGCTACCATCCAGCAGGGGACAACGACTTGCACCGTTCATCATTGAGGAGGATGAAACTTGATCAGGAAAATAAGTTGGTCCATGGCCAATATAGATACGCTCCACAAAAAACTATCTGTACAGCATGTATCCCCATTTCTGTGCAAGAGGCTAAACGTACTAATCATGTTGGTTGACCCAGTTATTGTGAGACAAATGGGTATGGCTCAAAATTATTAACCCTATCATTGGCTGGTTTATATTAATTTACCATTAAAAGTAACCATTTTTTTAGTACCATAATTTTGAGCCATAGCCAAATCATCATTTCTGTCCGTTAAATCAAATTGAAATCTTAATCATCCCCGTTTTTGATCCTGAAATCCACATCCACATCATTTCTGGATACCTGTGCTGCTAACATATCAATTTTGGATTATTAAATCCGTGTTTTCAATGGTTACCCTCTGGTAAACTAACATAACTATGGGAAATCACCATTTTTTATGGAAAAATCCACTATAAATGGCCATTTTCAATAGCTATGTTAGTTTACCAGAGGGTAAATCTCTGTTTTAATGGTTGAATTCCGATTGTAAAACCTGGGCCATCTAAGTTCTGGGCGAACTGAGCCACACTGGCTCAACTTGTCACAGCTCTTGAAAAATCTCAGATCTACGAGGTGGTCCCCCGTGATGTTGGTGAGTTTACAACCGCGACCATAGATAAGATATCTACATATACCCACCAAAAAAACCCTGTTAAATGCTAGTTTCAATCCCTCTTCGTCAACATTATCCCATTAAGTCATATGAAGCCATGTGACATCACATATGAAATCATGAAGTCCCAAGAAAAAAGCAAAAAACACATTAAAAAAACACCCAAAATTTGGACGGCTTTTCACCTGCCAGCCCAAGCCCTTTTTGTCCGAGACACAATGCCCACACAGTTCACCTTGTAGCATGGCACATATGGAGCGATGAGCACCACCAGCTCCGCCTACGTCGACTCAACAACGAGTTGATTGGGATTGGGGATTTACAGGGGGATTTGATGGTGATTGTATGGGATTTTATGGTGATTTAATAGCATTTAATGGACTTTAATGGGGATTTGATGGTGATTGGGATTCAGATAGCAAAGTTGACGCATGTACCTTGGTTAAGTATAGTGTTTATGGCGATTATAACTAGTTTATAGTTGACATCATTAGGGGATTATATGGATTTATAGATGATATACTGGCTTTTGACAGATATAGGTCAGGTGTTTATAGGATATGTTGTGAAGCAACAAGGATTATAATACAAGGTGACACCCCGTAGTTATATTTGTTGGTTTATAATACCCATGAATACTATAGATAGATCTACCACAAACATCCATAAACTGTATTTAACCAAGTTATAAGTCAACTTAGCTATGGTTTGGGGGCACCTCACCTTGTGTAGTTGATGTGGGGGATTTAAGTTGATATATGGCAACCCCAAAAAAGATGCCGAAGAGTTAAGGAAAACTGGAAAATATGAAGAAAACATAATCATACATAATCTATAACATCCACTTTTCTGCATCTTTTCGGGGGTTGACACCGGGGAATTACAGTTGATAAATTCGATTTATGAATCTTTGTGATATAGGAAAGTTGGTACTTTCCCAACTAGGCGACGTGTGGGAAGTAGTTCATGGATAGATCAAACTCCTCGGAGGATCAGCCCACGGGGATGGTGATCCCATCAGGGGCCACTTTCGGGTTTAAAACTCACCAATAACATGGAACATGATGGAACTACAGTGGGAATATCATCATGAAGCAACCAACAGTATGATATCAAACATGGGAACTTTTCAGGAACCCCATTTCCAGATACCCTCTGGTACTAGTAATCAAACATGGCTTAATTGGAAAATCCGCCCATTCAAAGGGGATTTTCCCGTGAACACCGGATTTCCGGTTGCCACGTTTGAGCCACCGGAGATGTTCTACTTGAAAAAAAACTGGTGAATGGCTGTTTTTTTCACCCAAGTATGGCAATATATGGTGGTTTCCATAAATGGGGGTACCCCCAAATGGATGGTTTATAATGGAAAATCCTATCAAAATGGATGATTTAGGGGTACCCCTATTTTAGGAAACCTCCATATGGTAATAATAGGTTTGGACTTGGACCCGTTCTCATTTATTTCACTGGGATCGACATTTTGAGAGAACTCCATATGGTCCGGTGGAAAATCCTCTGTACATCTTCGAAATGAACACTGGGAAGTCTTTAGCCAGCCATGTTTGCTTTGTTGAGGCTATGGATCTAACATATCTGCTTTGGTATTGGGTAATCGTGGGATTCGAAGTGATCAGAATTCCTTCTGGTAAATCTTGCCTAACGAAGCACTCGTGTCTGTTTGGAAAAAAGATTTCGGGCTTAGTTTTGCATACCACTTCATTTCATTTACGCAATGATTCTAAAATGAGCCCCAGGCTTGAAATCTGCCAGTGTGAAAGGACATCCATGTGAAGAACAAAGTGTCGTTTTGCGGGAATGGGTCAAAAAATCTACTCCCAAAATTATATATGCTATATCCAATTCATACTAAAGATGATCTTTTCGCCGTCTGCGGCGATAAATTGGAATAAGTTAGATACCACATTCTTTGGCGAAATAGTATTCGTATCCCTCCAAGGTTGTGCGCGGGAATCGCAGCATAGAACAGGGACTCGTGAGTGAATTTAACTCACTATTTCACTGATTCATGACAGATATGGGGGGTTTTCCTAGAATGGGCGTAGCCCCAAATCATCCAAACTTATATAGACCGTTTTTGTATTAACACCTTTGGTGACTTGGGGATCCCCCATTCTAAGAACCCCCATAATATACCCAACAAGTTTATGGCATCAGCCCCACCAACAGATACATCGGTTTCAAGGTTCCATCCGGCCCGCACATACAGGGATGCTCAAAGTGTTGATTTGGTGGGAACCTCTATGGATAGATTATTCCTTACCTTAGCAGCTTCAGCACGCAGCACGCGCAACGCTGAGTGCTAGCACGCAAGTTCGTCACGCAGTGGGTTTCGAGCATTGACATGTATGTAAATGCTTTTAGTTCGATTCGAAAAATGCATCCATTCAAGTTTGAAACCTCATCGGGCCAGAAAACACCTTGTTGTATGAATGCTTTTTTACCTGGTCCAGGAAGCATCTTTGTGTGGCGCTTCTAGNCATCCATTCAAGTTTGAAACCTCATCGGGCCAGAAAACACCTTGTTGTATGAATGCTTTTTTACCTGGTCCAGGAAGCATCTTTGTGTGGCGCTTCTAGTGTATCAACAGCGTAGCATCTTGCAATCCATTTGTTTTTTCTGCGATGATGCATTCGGTATTCATTAGTTTGTTGGAATATTTATGGGGTAAGTGCTACAAATGCGTTTAGCTAGCCGGAAAAAAAGCATCTATTGTAAATTGAAAAAAAAAACAATGCTGAGCGTACAGTGGTGGAAGAGCATTGGGGACAGTATCGGGGTTGTAAACTCATTGTTCGGGGGAGAATTAATCCACCCCGGGTNAAAA
Source organism: Symbiodinium sp. clade C Y103 (assembly GCA_003297045.1). NCBI lineage: Eukaryota > Dinophyceae > Suessiales > Symbiodiniaceae > Cladocopium > Cladocopium sp. clade C. The sequence continues at coordinate 24,825 of BGPT01001996.1, read as the reverse complement.
AAACAATGCTGAGCGTACAGTGGTGGAAGAGCATTGGGGACAGTATCGGGGTTGTAAACTCATTGTTCGGGGGAGAATTAATCCACCCCGGGTCTAGTCGCAGAGTTGGCTGGGAAGGTGTCAGATGCAATTTAGGCAGTTTCCGGGTGTAATCTGGAATTTCCGTCAGAGACTTGGTTTCCATCCTTTTTAGTACAATCACATCCTATCTTGACTTGCAATGCTGAGNTCAGAGACTTGGTTTCCATCCTTTTTAGTACAATCACATCCTATCTTGACTTGCAATGCTGAGCGTACAGTGGTGGAAGAGCATTGGGGGACAGTATCGGGGTTAAAAACTCATTGTTCGGGGGAGAAATAATCCACCCCGGGTCTGGTCGCAGAGTTGGCTGGGAAGGTGTCAGATGCAATTTGCTAGCCCCCCAAAATGCATT
>BGPT01001996.1:3177-23594 GCA_003297045.1 Symbiodinium sp. clade C Y103 | reverse complement strand
TGCATACCCGGAGAAAATGCATTGGAGTGAGTGCTGAGCACGCGAGTGCTGGCACGCGAGTGCTGAGTGCCAGCACGCGAGTGACGAGACAGCTAAGTTCCTTACTAAGCTAAACGTTCCGTTTAGATGTGGAAAAACATGGAAGAGCCATGGTTCACAGGGTTTCCAGATCTACGCACGTGGCAGCCAGCATTCGCGGCTCAGGAAAACCGGCGCCTGCATAAGGGAGCAGGTGAAGGCATAGCCAAGGTATCGCACGCCATTCACCTGAGATAAGCTCAAGCTTGTGGATAAGCTCGTGGGATATTCTATGGTATAATATGGTATAATATGATTTAGCAAACAATGAGATGGTATGATAAAATATGATATAATTGGGATCATATAATAGTGGATCATAGGGATATAACTAACATTAACTAACCAACTATCATGATTTCATAGGGACTTCATGGGGACAATAGTGGGGTATAATGGGGATATAACCAACCAACTATAAAATGATATGCCACCCTCTGGTTATTCAATATAGCTATGGTGTAGATGTCCATTTAGTTCGAAGTTTTGTGCTGATTTCGCGTGTTAGAAATGGTGATTTTCCAGTTCGCTACGTCGAATAATCGGATGGCAATCGAGCTTGTCTCAAAATGGAGGAAATCTGAACAAATGGCAGCTTTCGGGGGAATGATTGATCAATGGATTTTGGGGTGCCCTGTTGAGATAAACCCAATATAAACCCAATATAAACCCAATTTGGTCACAATGAAGATTCTCATGTGTTCGACACTCAGCCCCAGGAACGGAAATTGTTCGAATCTAAAAAAACGCAATGCAATGTGACATGGCCGGCCTTGAAAATTCAAATGACCCCATAGCGGAGCACGTGTTGTACTTTGATACCTCTGAGATCGAAATCGCCATGTGCCGCACCAGAGCCATTCCTCCACAGTGGAGGAATTCAGAACACGACTGCGTGGTCTGAAAGATTTGAAACCATAGCTTGGTGGTTCCTGCTCTCGGCGCTTGCCTGCCCGATGCCGACACAATGTGGCCGCTAAGATGCGGAAGGTGGGGTCTCCAAGTGTGGAGTCTCTGGAATCACAGAATTTTGGGCAGGCCATGTGTATAGAGACAGTCTGAAGACAGATACATGTCATGTGTAATTACATCGAGAATTCCACATCGAAAGGTTTGTGCTTGCACCCCGCATCTCTACTTCCTTGGAGGATCATCCGACTTAATAATTGATCGGGGATCCCAGGCTTTTCTTTCTTTTATCTGCCTCACGTCCATTCACAACTCATGTCATCAAAAACATACCTGAAACAATTGGGATTCATATGGATTAATTCATATCACATTACCAAGTACTAGGTGGTGAGTAAGTAGATTGCGCAACTTAAAGTAATGCCGGGCAAAATCAGACAAACTGAAACTTCCGCCATTTCAAAGATGCTCTTGCAGAAACAACAAACATACGTGCCAAAAACATTATTCATGCCAATGGATATATTCAGTTCCTGAAATGGCCACTGATAAAACACAAGACAGAACGGAATCAATACACGAACATGAAGGTCTTGAAATCTTAGCAACAGCCATCTTTGCAACAGAAGACACCTTTCATCCTAAAAGCATTGAATTTCTAGCTGCATCTCAGGCATCTTTGCTGTGGGCAATCACCAATTATATAGTATATACAATGAAATAATGAAATGTTAGTAAAGAAATAGTAAACCATCCCAAATTTTACCGTAAATGATCATAACTGGCTACCATTAAAAAATATGGGTGGTTTATGACATTGCATTATACCAACATTACTTGTATACAGAAAATATCACTTTTGCCTCGATGCAAACACATCCAGTGAGAAGAGTCACCAGCCAAAAAATGGCTTGGAAGGATGGGGGGGGGGTTCTGATTCATGGGCTATCATTGTCTTCCAGCCAAATGAGAATCTCATCCGAAAGTCACCTTGAAACAATATGGCTGACTGATGGGGACCTCCAATTCATCGATTTCTTGCAAGCCCCAATATGGGGGGTTCCTAAAATGGGGGTACCCTAATTGATGGATGGTTTATTTCATGGAAAATCCCAATCTATAAATGGATGATGACTGGGGGTACCTTTATTTTAGGAAACCTCCATATCACAAAGATTCATAAATCAAATTTATCAACTATAATTCCACTGTATCAACCCCCGAAAAGATGCAGAAAAGTGAGGGTTACTTTTCTATCTGGTTGAGGGTTACTATAAGCCTTCATGCAATGCTCGAGGCTCAACTTTAGGCGTCATGTGGCTCCAGCCAAAGACGAGCCAGCTCCATAGCTCCATGGCTGACCAAGAACAATACCCTGCAAGGTGAGACCCCTGAAGCTAAGTTGATTACAACTGGATTAACTAAGTTGATATACTAAGGGGATATACTAAGTTGATTACAACTGAAGTAGTTAATATAATTACTAAGTTGATTACAACTGGATTAACTATGGTTTATGCGGTATATAACTGTAGTATCATATATGGGGTGTATAAATGTTTATAAACCAATTTTGATATCACTGAGGGGCCTTACCTTTGATATAACCAAAGGGAGTTTTTGAAACTGCCCACAGACCAAGACCAAGACCACGTCGGTCAATAGCCATGCGGATAGCAACAACTCCCCAACTGCGGCTATCCCATTGAAAAAAAACAGGACAAATCATACTCAATCTTACAAACAGAACTTGCGCTTACTAAATTTTACAAACAGCACCCTCCCAGCACCCCAAAACAAATGTGACAAGTCACATTGCCGATATGCAACCAGCGAAAGATCTGGCAGAGTCGGTTCCAGGATCGCATTGATGAGGCAGGGATGTGCTCTAATGAAGCGGAGTGATTTAAGCTACAGGGTGTGGCGCCCGGTTCACGATAGCTACCTTGACGCAAATAGTTTGGTGAATTCTATGGCTTTATGGGGGATGGGGGACATAAGTGTAGTTATACCCTATGGTTATTTAACATAGCCATGGAAAACCACCATCTTTAATAGGTAAATGACGATAAATCATCTATAATTGGGCCATTTTCCATGGCTATGTTAAATAATCAGAAGGTATAATGATGATTTTTCCATGTAAATGTCCATTTTGAGGGACTTTCCCAGCCAACCATGGAGCTGATGACAGAGGGTAATATAGAGTGGATCTTCCTGGATCTTCAGGATCAAAAACATGTTCGCTGCAAACCCCACGTTTGCCCGCGACGGATCCTGCATATCCTTTGACATGCTCAAATCCCTGCAAATCCCTGCAAATCCCTGCGTAGGGCTAACATGTTTTTTACTTTCCAAAACAACAAACCCTAAAACCATCTAAAACCCTAACGTCCTAAAACCCTAAAGCCCTCAAACCCACACTCTAAATCAAAACCCTAAATCCTGAAAACCGAAAGTCAAAATCGCTGCGTATAGCCAGTGTTTTCATTCATCCTCTGGTGACAAGTATATGATACTGTTTGGGTGTGTTATTTGGGTGTGGGCGAACGTGGGGTTTGGAGGGAACATGGTTGGACCCTGGTTGACTATGTTTTATATCAGTGCAGTCAGCCCCAGTAGCGACATGGACCCCAAGTCAAGAGGTTTGAATTGTGCTTTGGCAGCTCAAGTTTTGAAATGTGCTCGAAAAAACACAGCCAAAAGGAAAGGGCAATCTGGGAGGGATCCTCTTTACAATATCTGAATTTAGCTGTATATGTATGATATAACTTCAAATAGTAGTATGGGTTATCAACCATTTACTGGGAACCCCCAAGTATACAAGGTGCTGCGCCACTTCGTGAGCTAAGTTGACTTACTTGACTGACAAGAGAACATTCCGTCCATGATTTCTTGCTGGTAAATCCCATTAGATCATTAGTAAGAGGTTAGAATAGCTATTAGTTGTTATATCGCAAACTATCACCAGTATCCCAACTGGTTGATTAATTCCTATCATATAATGAAGGCCATTAATGTACCAATTCTTTGTTGTTTCATACCTATTGTAAAAATCTTGCCTATCCCACAAGAAAATCAAGTATCCTGCAACATGCAGGTTTCCTAAAATGGCGGTCCCCTTAAATCATCCATTTTCAATCCGGATATTCCATGAAAAAAAACATGTAGCTATTGGGGTACCCCCATGACTATGGAAACCCCTAAATATGAGTTTGTCTGAAAATACGGTATCCCAAAATCCATTGGTTTATCATTATTGTTCCTAGTCAGATGGCTGGGGCAATACACCATTTTCAGACACACCCATAATCCCAAAATATCATTGGTTAGTATATCCCATTATATCCCTTTATATCCCCTTAGATTCTGCCCATTTATCAATGGATTGATATTTACCAAATCATCCATTTTAAAGAGGATTTTCCATTATGAACCAATTATTTTACTATTTTGGAGTACCCCCCATGGCTACGGAACCCCCCCATATATCCAAAATAAAAGAACCATCCCCTCCCCTTCTCCGTCAGTTCCAAGGCCGGCGGACAGATAAGAAGGCCGCCAACGCTTGGGCTATGCACATTGCCAGGTTCAGTTGCCTGTCGATCGAGTCCCCGGGGTGCCGCTGTGTCTTCCAAAATGGGCGTTTTCATGGCCACTTGAAAAGAGAAAATTATGATTGACATTAATTAATCGTAGAAACCCAATTTTCAAACAAACCTACACAATTCAAAAACTCTTTGGAAATCAAACAATGAGCGCAATCCCCCACGGAGGTTTTCATGGGAACATCGTCTACAAAAATGGGTGATTTTCCCACTGTTTGATGATCCACCTATCCCACTCAATGGGAAATCCTTTGTGCTGGGCTCGGTACGGTGAATCTCGATATGGCTTGGACAATTGGAAGAACCCCAGAATTCCACCATTGCTACAGATACATAGGCAAGGTGAGGCCCCCCAGTTACAAGTTGGTCTATAAACCCAATCAACAGTGTATAATACAGTATATGTATGTCCCCCACAAACCTTAGTTATCCAACTTATCTTCACCAACTTAGCTATTTAGGGAGCCTGATCCGGTGAATCCAACTATGAGATTCAGATGAAAGCATGGGATATTTGAAAATTCTCAAATGAAAAAAGTGGATACAGGGATACACATGGATACACAATCATGCCATACTTGCATGTATTTCGAAAACATGGGATGAGTATGGATTATCCATGATATAGTTAATCGGGCACAAGAATATGTTTGGGACCACGCAAAGTTATCGCATGCAGTGGATGGTTGCGAAATCCTGCACCAGTGGGTAGATGGTAAACATCCCGTTCTAATCCCATTATTTACAGTTTGTCATAGGAATCTCAATAGTTACCAAACTGGTGCAGGATGGCTTGTCCATCCAGAGTATCATTCTGAATTCTTATCATTTTGATATGGGATATTTTTCTTTGGCTTTGGGTTCCAAACTTAGGGGGATACAGTCTTTCTAGATGGACAATTTGTATGAGGACACATAGCTATTGAAATCCATTGTGACATTGGGAACCCCAATTTTAATCAGAACCCCAAATTATTATGATTAGTTCATAATTATGGATTATAAGTAATCAGGTGTTTAGAATTGTTTGCAACATTCAATTATCATTTGTGACATATTTAATGACAAATATATACATCTAAAATGGCCCACTGCATGCCTCTGAGTTCACCGGAAAGCTAGGATGATGTTAACTTGATAGGTTGTAAAACTTTAAGTTCACTTACCCTCTGGTAAACTAACATAACTATGGAAAATCACCATATTTAATGGGAAAATCCACTATAAATGGCCATTTTCAATAGCTATGTTAGTTTACCAGAGGGTAGTTGCAATGTGGGCGACCCAATCATAAACCTACCATGACTGGAGATGGTTGAAATCCCACCCATAAAAACGGTGATGACTTGGGGATGGTCTAAAAAAATGTCTTTACCACCTTATCAAAATTGGAAACAATCCCTAATATCAAACAACCATAAACAACAATCAACATAAATACTACCTAACTTGTTACTTATTGTGAGTTAATCCATCATAAATATTGATTAACTTAATAATCACAATTAATCCTCACGAATCATGCACATGAATCTCTTAACTTAACTTCCAGATCCTTTTTCATTGGTTCAAGAGAACATTTTCAGGTTTCAGCCCTATATTTCATCAAGTAAAAACCATGCTATCCGGTGAAGATTGTCCCATCCACCAGTCGGATGAATCCAGCCCGTCCCCAACAGCCTGCACATCCCCATGCGGTCATGCAACGGCCGCTTATGCATCTCTGGCCATGAGCTTACTGCCTGGCCCCAGTGCGGATGATCCCTGGGAAAGTCATGGGAAAGTCCCAATGGGAAACTCCAACTTTTAGGGAAACTCCTGGGAACACTTTGGCGAAATTCCAAAGGTTGAATGGAATTTCACCAACAAACATGGGGATTTAACCAGCAAACGGAACGTTGGGGGGCTAAGCAACAAAAGAATAGCAATCTTAAGCCTCCAGTTGTGGAACTACAAGTCAATCATCGGGATCAGCACATCTTCTATTTTTCGTTGGTAAAAAACAGTGAACAACGAGTTTCATATTTCCGAACTAAGGTTGGGACCCAGAACAAGGTGAGGCCCTCTAGTTAAAAGTTGCCTTATAAGTCCATTAACCAAGGCTACATCCCTCATGAATCCTACTTAACTAAGTTTTGTATGTCAACTTCGCTATCTTAGGGTCCTCACCTTGTTAAGCCCATGTTGTCGGCTGCATCTCAGAGCGCAGCACGGGCATTGCTACTCAGTCCAGCACAACTTCGAAGCAACCGCTAGAAAACTGGCCCTTGATTTATGTTTATTGGTTTTAACACCCCCCAGTATGTAAATGCATGTGGATAAATTATATTAATTCATTTACCTGAAATGAACTTATATTTCGGATATTTAGCCCCACAAACCATCATTCCAGTGACGTCGCGGTGAAGCTGTTGTATGCTGTTATAATTCATCCAACTAGTTGCCCAGCATAAAAAAGTGCATTCTTGTGCTCAACATGGCATAGTCCGCCCTAGTAGTTGGATGTGCATCCCAGGTTGTAACTTCAGGTAATAACTCCCATATTATAAGCCAGCTATATATATATATATGTATATCTATTTATACAGGGCGACTAGCTACTTACCAACATGAATGCAACCCCAAATAGAAATTGATCATTCGCAAGGGGTTGAGCCAGGATCCCCCCTTACGGTCCTCACCGATAGCCATCAAGCGGGCTGGGAATGGGAAACCCGGGAAATCCTGGGGATAGTACCATATAAGACCGTGCAACTGACTTGAAATATGGTTGCTCCCAAAACCACAGATACGTTAGGAGGGCAAATTCGCAGAGTAGAGAGGTAAAACGACCAAGTTTAGCCCCTTGTGGCTATGATTTACCGAAAAAATAGGTTGGAACAACCCTGTGAAAGTCACAACTTACTGGTTTCATGGTGGCTATAGCTCTGACTGTGAATTGGAGGCTGAGCGGACAACTCAGATTGCCAGTCTATAGCATAGCAAACGATATTGCTTGGTTAAGGAGGACAGTTTGTCTGGAGATACTACTACATGCCTCTCATCAATCTAGCTAGCATAGCCACAACTATATATCATCCCTACCAGGGTTTCTCTTGTCCATGAGCATTTGGGTTTGTGTGCAAACAAGGTACCCCAACAATTTTGTTGTGTTAATCATCATGTTCCCCACAAACACCATCATTTTGGGGGGTACATGGGGGTACCCTTTTTTCAGACACACCCCAAAAACACAATACTTGGGGTGTTTCTATCTCATACGATACCTTCATTATATCCCATGCAATCCTTGTTTGGATGGTTAAGCCCCCAAATTTGATGTGCATACCCGGGTTTGTCTGAAAATAGGGTACCCTAATTCCAATGGATTCTGATCATTTTCCCTATCAAAATGGCTATTTGTGGGAACTTTATATATTTACCTGTGCATGAGTGATCCCGCGGACCTCCCACCATTCACTGATGTGCGGCTGCCTCGGAGAAGCCATGTGGGATTCATATTTTGGATGTGCATCCCACTTAGTAAGTGGTTGATAATCCTATTATAAAAGCCATATAATTAATCCCATATATCAGTGGGGATATACCATAGACAACTGGGGGTAAAACCCATTTACCAAGTGGGATGCACCCCCAAGTATAGCTGAACTATATGTAGGGTTCACCCCAAGTTATTTATGGCTTATAAATCACTTTCTACATGGGATGCACTCCCAAGTATGGTCATCCATCCAACGCCATGGAAATCCAACCAAAAGGAATCATGAACAAACATTAAAATGCATTGACATCCAGAAACATCCATCAACATCCAAAAACATTCATGAACATCCAGAAACTCCGTAGATATCCAGAACCATCCCAAAACATTCATGAACATCCCTAAACATCCATAAACATCCAAGAACATCCATCAACATCTCTGAACATCCACAAGCGTCCACAAACATCCAAGAACATCCATCAACATCGTTGAAGATGCAGAAAGATCCATGAACATCCACAAACATCCATAAACATCCAGAAAAATCCATGAACATCCACAAGCATCCTCAGACATCCATATCCAGACACATTCCAAGAACATCCATCACCATCCATGAACATCTTGGAATGAACATCCATCAACATCCATGAAAATCCATAAACAACCCAAAACATCTCTAAACCCTTAAAATGGAGGTTTCCCAAAATATGGATGCCCCCTACATCATCCATTTTAGAAGGATTTTCCCGTAGAAACCTTCCATATTTTTTTTGGTACCTCAATTTTAGGAAACCCCCATATCTAAGTATATATACATTAGGTCGGCCAGTTTGGCCTGTGTCTGAGTCCGTGTTGCGAATTGGTAGAAAGTAGAAAAACATTAAAAAACACAATTTTCAGCAAAACCACAATTTTCTTTAAATCTCTGAAAATGGTTGTTTTGTTAACTTTCTCACTTTCGACGTTTTGCTGAAAGTTGTGTTTTTCTACGTGTTCTCTATTTCGACTAAGTTTTCACATCTGCTAATATATTATATACATATATCCAATATCTTTGTCATCTAATCTTCATTCAGCCTCCATTTACCAGTTAATTTAGTTTTACCAGTTCGACACCCACTTCCGTAACCTCTCCGCTGAGCCACGCCCAGGCATAGAGCATGCGAATGAAGGATGACACTGGGCGTTCCACATCGGACCTGTAGCTGGGGGTTGGAAGACGCCAGCCCTCCAGTATCATCAAACCCTTTTTTTTTTTGGGAAATCCCCAATGACGTATGGGAAAATCAGGGGAAAATATGAGCAAATATTGGGAAATCACAAAAACATGGAGGTTTATAGCTGGGAAAATCACTGAACATTGAAGGCTTGAATGGGAAAATCCATGATGAATGGAGGTTGCGTTAGGAAAATTATGGAACTAAATACTGGTGGATTTTTCAGCATACCATGGAGCTGATTGCCAGAGGCTTTTTTCCTTGTCAGGGAGACAGGGGCGAGCTGAGAAGGTTGAGGATCACAAGTCATGTTGGAACAAAGCCATAATCCATCCCCACTGTCACCACAAATAGGTGAAATATGTTTACCATTCCCAGTCATGGGTCGTTTATGGCAATGTAAAATGAAATACCCACATTCTTAGATATTGATATACGTATATCTGGATACCAAATGCAATCATTCACCAGCCTCAAAAGTTCGGCCACCCACTGAGAATCCCCATCGAAGTGTCCATCATTCACGGCACGTTGTAGTGAGGTGGTTATATTTTATCCAGATTAATCGAACTGGATGAAAGTGGATCATTGTCTCTTAACCAACACATGGGATTTGATGAGCAAAAATCATGATTTCAAACATGTGGATTTGACCAAACATAGTGGTTACCCTCTGGTAGACTAGCAGTTTGCTATTGAAAATGGCCATTGAAATAGTGGGATTTCCCCATTAAACATGGTGATTTTGCATAGTTTTTTGTATGTTTACCAGAGGGCGGGTAGTCATAAGAATGATGCTGCGGGATGAATCCCTTTAGGAGTTGTCAACTTCCACCTGACCTCGACTTACCATCTGCCTTCCTGGCAGCAGTGCCAGCCCAACAAACAAATGCTGTACGACTGCAGAAGATGCTTTGGCATGAGGTGCGTTGACCTCATCCTACCTGCCAACTCACCGGCAACTTGCACGTAGCCTTGGCCTTGTCGCGTTTGCCCACTGTTGCCTGCCGCGCATATAGTGAGAAAGAAACTTCGTTGCCAAGGAGCCTCGCATCCACTGTAGCTGCGGGTTGCGCATCTAACCACACCTCCGTGCTGAACTTACTTCGGTCACATGACTTGAAATCTGCAGACGTTTAAACAATATATATATGTATGGTAGGCCCCCCCAAAATCTATATACCTTTTTATAACTCAAATATATTGGTGGGATAATGGGGGCTGCCATTCACCTTATACACATATGTATATGTATAAATGATATGTATTTGTATAATTGTAAGCTGTATGTTTAAGATACCTTCTGGGTAGTAGCTGAACAAGAGTCCAGGGCATGCACTGCGCGTCTCTGCCCCAAGTCGTGTTTGGCCGCCCTCACTGCTGTTTCCTCCTCCGTTTTTCCTGTTTCCTGCACCATGCGGCTCGTTACCATCTGAACCACAAATGAATATGGAAAAAACATGTTCCCAGCTATGTGGGCTTTGTGTGTAGGTTATACACCATTTACGAAATGGGATGCACATGCAAGTATGCAGAATTGTCTATTTGTTGGTTGGTGAAAATTATCCATTGTTCAAAAATCCCAATCTTCAATAATTGATTGTTGATGATTTTTACCAACCAATGTGGGTACAAAATCCCAATTGTTGGTTGGTGAAAATCAGAATTTGCCCAGTGGGATTGAATTCTATCGATTGACCAGTTCGTTGCCTTTTGGGAAAATTGCCTTTTGGAAAAAATCGTTTCGGGCCGCTTTCGCGTACCATGAATAATATCATCATTTACCAGGAACTGTTGTGCCGGGGGTTCACCACGTCTATCAATTCCTTTATTAATCAACCCAGGGGAAAAGGGCCCCAAAATCCTGTCTTTAGACAAACATCAGAACTAAACTTACTTGTGCTTAGTAGGGAATGGGGGTTGCTGACCTATGATAGCCATGAAAACAATCATCCTAGCAACCCCCATTCCCTACATTCAGCACCAGCAAAGGATCCCCAAGTCTCGGTGCCTTGACGACTGAGAATCTCCCCAATTTGGGAAAGCAACATATCTCATATGACTTCAATCTCCTTTTCATGGGCAATTTTGTTGGATACCCTTCCAAAAACATAGAGATTTTGAACTGGTTGGGTTGATATATGGAGGTTTCCGAAAGTGGGGGTACCTCTAAATCATCCATCTTAGTAGGGGTTTCCCTTGTAAACCATCAATTTTGGGGTATCCCCACTTATGGAAACCTCCAGATTAAGGTGGTTGACTGAGCTCTTTTGAGACAAATCACTCTGGAGTTCTGGGCTCAATCAAGTGAAAAATCACAGGTTTTTGATCCGAAATTCTCATTCAGTTCTGGATACCTTTCTGTGCTGGCAAGATCTCAATTTTGGATGGTTAAATCAGTATTTTTAGTGGTTGAATCCCTACTATTGATGGTTCAACCACTATCTTTCATGGTTAAATCCCTATTGTTGATGTTGAATCATATTAGATCCCCTTTTTCAATGCTAAAATCCCTAATTCTTAATGCTTAAATCCCTAATTTTTAATGTTTCAACCCCTAATTTTTGATGGTCAAATCCAACTGCTGCTCTGTTGCCGAACGCAGATCTTCAGCGACAAATAGCCTTGAGAACGCAGATCTTCCAGGGAAATCTATGCTTGGATTTTGCATCCCAAATAGGGAAATGGAAAATGATGGGGGTTTCACATCACCCAGGAAATGGAGGTTTAATCATTAACCTCATGGGATTATTCAGTAGGGTTTTGATGTATAATGGAATATATCTGGATACATCATAGAAATTCAAGAACCATTTTCTACAATCCAACAGCCATTATCTGGAATGTATCTAAATTGAACTCATTTTGGGATATCTATCTCCATCGATCCAGATCATTCCGACGTCCCAGTGAGGCCGGAAAAAAATAGCTAGAGATATGTAGTGGTTTCATACAACCTACGTATAGGCCATATTTGACCCATATCATACTAAACTGGGATATTGGATCTGGTCATTACCCGCAAAAACGATCCCTAGGTCGCACCCCCCAAGTGGGGGTAATCTATTGGGATTTCATGGCTTAAATGGGGGAACCTCCCATCGAGCTCTAGATCAAATATTGGGTTTACATGGTCAATCTTTGGTAGTCCACAAACAAATAATCTTTTTGCTGCTGATCGGCATATCCCATTCATAGCAAAAATATAACGGAGTAAAGTACCCATCCAAGGTTGGGGATGAATAGGGACTTGTTCTTGGTTTCAATGGGTTTTAGTGTGGCTTTCATGTGGTTTGATCCTACGGTACTCAAACGTGGCAAGCTCGGAAATCCCGGCACTGGAAGTTTATAGCTATAGGAAAACCATCGAACTGGTGGATCTTCCAGCTCGAAATGGTTATGGGTCGAAGATCAAATGAAACTTCCCCAAATTGGGTTACCATGGGTTACCTAAATCTGTATATGAATATGTATAGATATATAATTCTTCTGAATTAGAATAATTTACCAACCTGAAAAATAGCTACTATTCGCTTGAATGGGGGAAGCACTGCCCCGGGCCACGGCCTAAGGCAGCACTCTCGCAGCGGTCGATGGTTTTTTGTGAAACTTAATTTGCAGCACGTGCCTTGCGCACTTTGATCATAGCATTCTTTGCCATGGAAGCACGGTGCTGCCAAGTGCCGCTGGTCACTCTGTCCGATTTGGACGTCATGTCCATTGGACGCCCCGGGTAGGCTTGAGCATGAAACTTACCTGAAAAATAGCTGGAACTTGTGGCCGGCGAAGGGGATGATGCCCCATCAAGCATCATTCCAGTGACGTCATGACGTGAGGTAATTAATTTATCCACATATTTTCGCGCCAACGATCAACCGTCATCTTCTGATAAATCACACATACGGCTTATGGTGGATACTACTGGGTTTAGACATGACAAACAAATCTAAACCCCACTAATGGGGTATTAAACCCCATCAATGTGGATACTATTAATCTATAGTTAATTGGGTTTAGAAGTCCACAAACATCACTCGGGAAGTTTCACCCTGTAGGCATTTAACCAACGCTGCATGGATTTTTCTCTTCGGATATATTGAGAAATGTGTGTTTCCTCAAAATAATAGCCAACCTTAGATACCCTGCAAACAAAAACCACAGTAAATATTCCCATCAACAGCAACAAAGTAAAGGACGAAAGTACCCATCCAACATTTCCAATTGTTTTCCCAGTCAATCTCCCTTAAATAGTACTCTTTTCCCGCCAATGATTAGATCTACAAAAAACAACACATCTTCAGCTTACGTTCCTTGAAGATGAAACTAGCACGGCGCATTCAATGGAAACAAGATGCAATGGTGATCATGGTGCCCCGATGCAAATCCGACCAAGTGCTTGAAATCAAAGGTGCAGGGCTTTTTTGGATGCAGGACTGGGGTGAGAAAACCATCTGCAGATGCCACTAGCTATGAGATTCTAACCTCCTTTTTAGATGGGATGTAACAATCATCCCTACAATGGTGGTTATATAACCCACAATTGTAAGTGGAACTTGAGTCGGCACAATGACATCGATGCAGGTCATTGTTTGGCCCCTACTCACGGGAGGCGACTCTTGTGCGAGAACGGGATTCCCAGTTCATGGATTGTGATGCTCCACAATATATTGAATAGTACAACCTCCCTAAAGTCAGCAACCAATCAAAAGCTATGAATTATATTGATTATATCTCCATATCTTTGACGATTTAAATTCATCAATGATGATTGAATCACAACCAATACCTAAAGTCATCAACAAATAAGTAAAGAGATGATTACACACTCCCCCAGCGGTCAGCTCTGTAACTAAAATGATGAAAATCCCGCAAAATTTAAGAACAACTACAACAGAACTAGCAATTAACCAATAATCCACCAATAAGTATCAATCAACTATGGATCTATGGCCTATGGTATAATCCCTTTCTGTTTAGAACTGCAACCTGGTTGACTACTGCGTCCAGGAAACAAAAGAAGAGGCCCAACAACAAACTTGTCAGGCTCTCCTGGGATTTCAGGAGGATGTCATCGGGTTGTTGAAACAAGTTGGCTCAGGTATGGCTCAGGGTTTAAATTCTGCAAACCGATTATGTTATATCATGTTCAATTCATGAGATATAAGATATTTCCCCATCTATAGCTAAAATCCAACGTTTTGTCTATGCTGCAACGCCTCTTAGACATGGGTGCGGGTCAAAAATGCATGCTCATGGAAACGCAAGTGTTTGTCATGCCAGTTGAACAGGACGAGGGAATAAAGCGAAACATCGCCCACAAAAACACCCAGGGACAGCAAGAGGTAAGGCCCCCAAGTGATGTTTGTGGGTTAAAAAAAAACCATTAACCATCGTGATATGACCCATAAAACCTTAGTTAACCAAATCATAAGTCAACTTAGCGATTTCACAAATCGCTAAAGATCGGGATATTAGCAGCAACTTTCAACTCTTGATGGCTCAACACTTGGGAAGTTGGTTACTACTACCCTCGGTATATATTGTGGCTGGCTGGAAAACCTACATTTGCAATACGAACATCATCTATCCAGGTAAATTGTACTATCCTATGTATGTATATAGACAGATCGACAGATAAACGCGAGACAAATAGACAGAGAGCCAGATATGCAGATAGACAGATAGAAATATAGACGGATAGACAGGTAGACAGGTAGATAGATAGGTAAATCGATAGATGGATGGATGGATAGATAGATAGAAAGATAGAATAGATAGACTAGATAGAATAGATACAATAGAAAGAATAGATAGAATAGATAGACTAGATATAATAGATAGAATAGATAGAATATATAGAATCGACAGAATAGAATGGACTAGAATAGAGTAGAATAGACTAGAACAGAATAGAATAGAATAGGCAGAAAGAGAGATAGAGAGATAGACAGATAGATACATAGATAGACAGACAGAGAGACAGAGAGACAGAGAGACAGACAGACAGATAGAAAAGATAGAAAAGATAGAATAGAAAGATAGATAACTAGAAAACTGGGTAACTAGATAATTAGATAATTAGAAAACTAGATGAATAGATAGACAAGCAAACACACAGATAGATGCATAAATAGATAGATTTTGGGGAATTTGAAGCTGGTTCTGTTGAATTGATTTAAAATGCATCCCGGTCCTTCTGTCATTTCGAGGTAATTAGACATCCCGAAATCTCACTTCCCCTTTGAGAAGTTAAGTAGGAAAAGCGTCAGTTTCGTGGCACAACATCATGGGTATTGGATTTACCATTTTTTTCAAAGATGATGTTGGCACAAAATGGGGAAACAATTGTTAAATTTGTCGAATCATCATGTTTTTCTCCAGATTGGTGTACAATTACTATCAACCCCTCATGAAGAATGCCCTGTTGATTAAGGACTTAGCCCGACAGATGAGAAAGGGCCCCCCAAAGAAACAGCGCGGGAAGGGTACTGATTCGTAGTTGTCATTGCTTACCTTGTCCAAGGCCAATTTCCAGCTTCCCTTGCCCCGATTTTTTAGATAATGAGGAGAAACTCTTGAAATCTAAACATGGACCCCAAACATGACTATGTTTCACCAAACAATCATCTTACATCCCTGAGTTTTAGGTTTCCCCGCACCTTTTTCGCAAAAAACATATGACCAACTGTTTTTTTTCACACACCCCTAGCTGACTCAAAGCTGTGCTGAACCAAGGGTCAATCGCAAAGGCCGGATAGAGCGGCCCTGGGACGCTGAGGTAGGCCAACTCTTTGGTCGAAATACCATGGGCTATTTTTACTCTCTCATAATCAAACCGGGCAATGGAAAATACCCTTAAAAATACGTGTATATATATATATATATCGCGGTTTTTCCCATTAAAAGCTCCTTTTTGGCGGAAAAAAACTATGGTGATCAGGGACTCATGGGTATCCCATTTTCTATTACCACCATTTGTTCCAAATCATGAGGGAGGTGCTGCATTTTTCTGACCTATACCTGGACTCAAACTGAGTCGAGTGTGAGTGAATAGCATACATATGTAAATAAATGTAATGTATCGATATATATATATATATACAAACATAGAACTTGGGATGTTCAATCCTATATGTATACATATTATATAATTCTATATACACAGACCTGTATCTGGCTTTAAGTAGTTCGGAGCCACTCACGATGCCTAGGATGCACCTGCAAGAAACTAATCGAACCATGAAACATATCACTATCCCATCGCATCATTCTGGTTGGGTAAGTGGGTATCCTTACTAATGTGGGTAAAACAATGCCATAAACCACCCATTTGGGAATGGTAAACATACCACCTATTTATGGTGAATTTGGAGATGGTTCATTATTGTTTTACCAACATTATTGGCTAATCCCGAATGAGCCTGAGCCGGTTGGTTAAAGCCCTTCATATTAAAGCCTCAAAACCGGTCAGGCCTCGAAACCGCACACCCGGATTCCGATGCTGAGAAGATGTGCAAGCTCCATGGTAGCAGCTATTTAGCAGTGCGGGGCTCGTGTTCAACTGTTAACCAATCACGCTCCATGGAGCAGGCGACGAGTCACCACCAATTCATCCTCAACCGTGCTCAAATAGCCGATTGGGGAGGAATGCCCAAATCAAACTTATGATCATTTCTGCTTCATTTATTCAGTTTGTTCATCTCGGTCATAGTTGTAATATGTTGTAGTCACACTTGAACGCCCCACCATCCGTTCTTCCATTTGCACCAGTGATCTCTGTACAGTGTGGGCGTCCAGGCAGCGGTGGGCCGGGCCCAATCAACATAATTTAAGAGGTAAGCTCAAGGTGATGTATCATTTCTGAAAACATCTGGAAACAATGAACATGGACATATAATGATACATGAATGATATATTTAATGGTTCAAATTGCTGAAGTGTCATGACACTTGAAAAAGAACCGGATGAGGGGGATGGAACGGATCTTAAATGTTGGCTATCTCAACTAAATAACTCTCATATACTCTCATCAATTGATAGTTGGGTGTATGCCAGTCCTCTGTTCCGGGGTTATAAACCGAAGTTTTGACTTGTGTCCAATGTTTTTAAAGGTCGCATGTACAGAACTTTGTATACTTGAGAAGGGGAACATGAAAGGTAGGTAATCAAGAAGGGGGATAAAGAATGGAGGGCATCCAAAAGAAAAAATATTTGTGAGGAAACCCCAAACAGCAGCATTGCAGGTGCAGAAAGGCGTCTTTGTGCAAAAGTGTCTTGGTACAAAAGCCTCTTTGTGTAAAATTTTCACAAAATTTCGGTTTGCAAAAGCTGGCCTGTGTAAATGTAACACTTTCTCTGTCTAAAAGCATCTGAGTGCAAAAGAAGCCGGGTGCAAAAAGCTCTCTGGTGTAAAAAAAATTCACGTGTTTTCAAAACGCTGTGTACACAGTGGTTTTGGGCGCGTGCGAGAAAGTCTCGGTGCAGCGTCTGTGTGTAAGAGCCTGTCTGCGCAAAAGCCTCTCTGTATAAAACGCCTGTGTGTAAACGCGCCTGTAAATAAAGGCGCCTNAAAGTCTCGGTGCAGCGTCTGTGTGTAAGAGCCTGTCTGCGCAAAAGCCTCTCTGTATAAAACGCCTGTGTGTAAACGCGCCTGTAAATAAAGGCGCCTGTGCGTAGACGATGCTCGCTGCAAAGGCNNTGTGCGTAGACGATGCTCGCTGCAAAGGCCTCTTTGCGTAAAAAAATCTGTGCGTAAAAGCGACGGCGTGTAAAAACCTCTCTGTGTAAAAGCTGGCTGCGTAAAAAAAACGTGCTGTGTGCAAAAGCTTCTGTGTGTTAAAGGTGCTATGCGTAAAGGCTTCATTGCGTGTAAAAACTGCTCTGGGTAAAGCTTCTGCCCGCAAGAGTTTTAGCGTGTAAAAGTTTCTTGGTGTAGTTTGTGTGTACAAGTTTCTCTGTCTCAAAGTGTTTCTGGGTAAAAATGCCTTTGTGCAAAAGCTGGTCTGTGTAAAGGCTTCTCTGTGTAAAAGCTGCTGTGTGTAGAAGTATCTGTGTGTAAAAGCATCTGTGTGTAGAGGCGTCTGTGCGCAAAGGCTGCGCTGTGCAAAGACATCCATTTTGTAAAGCATCCGTGCGTAGAAGCGTCTCCGTGTAATAAAAATCTTTGTGTGAAAGCCTCTGTCTGTACTGGCGCCTCTGTGTGTGTAAAAGCTTCTCTGTGCACAAACCTCTCTGTGTAAAAGTATCTGTGTCTAAAAACTGCTCTGTGTAAAAGCTTCTGCGTAACGTCGTTTATTTGTAAAGTTGTAATTATCTGTCTAAAATGCGTCACCACACCAACATCTCAAAAAAAACAAGGCAAAAAAAAGTCTCAAATACTTGCTGTGGCTACTGTTGTTGATGACGGCGGTGATGCGCGCAGGGCCCCAAAAACCGTCATCTTGGTGGTGTTTTGCAATTTTTTGANAGTCTCAAATACTTGCTGTGGCTACTGTTGTTGATGACGGCGGTGATGCGCGCAGGGCCCCAAAAACCGTCATCTTGGTGGTGTTTTGCAATTTTTTGAAGGCATTCGGAACAAGAAACACCGTAAATACCGATGTTTTTGGCGTCTCACAAGCCAAAAACCACGGTAATTATTTACCGTGTTTTTTGCCCCTGGTAACAAAAACCATGGTATTTACAATGTTTTGTGGACAACACCTAGCAAAAACAGTGGTATTTACGCAGTTTTCACCACGTTGCAAGAAGTAGTTTTTCCATGCCGAATGCAAAAAAACACTGTAAATTACAGTGTTTTGGGTTTGGTTGCAAGGTTCGGAGGGCTCACCGGGGGGGGGGGGGGGGGGGGGGGGGGTGGGGGGGGGGGCGAAANGGGGGGGGGGGTCCTAAAATGAACAGCAACCTCCTGAAGAATCAGGCAACGGGGCTGGCCACCCTCCCCTTTACTTCGTAAAGTAAAACTCAAGGTAGCTGGAGCTACCTTTTGTGATGAATTTTTAGACACTTCCAAATGTCATATTGGCTACACAGGATGTGTTTTGTAACCAAATTTTCTGAGTTTCCTCCTATAGCGACTATAAATACTAAAAACTGTAGGTATGTCCCACTTCGAGACACACCCAATATTCCTATAAATGCTTGGCCCCAAATCCCACGGTCCCGTTAAAGCCATAGCAACATCCCTAGCTATCCCGAAACATCGTTTCATTACCGGAGGATTAGGGCCTTACTATCACCCATTGTTACTAGCCACTAACCTGATCTGTTGGGCCAGATCCTCCTGGTGTTTTGCTATCTATCACCCACTTATAGCATCTTCCCATGAAATATCCCTGTTCTATTCCCACAATATGGTTGTCACACATTAGATATTCCCGTACTTTGGCTATTTTTTCATGCTTCATTTGAAATTTCATGGTTACATTGCCAATCTTCGATACTCTACAAAATAAGTAATTTCTTAGCTGGTTAGTAGATATTCCCCGTGAATTGGCAGAACATTAAGGGATCAAACTATCCGTCCATGGTTGGGGATGGTTATTCCTAAGTTTACACCATCTTTGGTCCACCTTTTGGCCACATCCACGGGCCCCAATATTGTGCATTTCTCGTGCATTTCTCGTGCCGTCTGGCGGCCGCATGCGCGAAAGAGCTCGAAGTCGTTATTGTAAGTCAGGACAACCTCAAGGATTTGGAGTCACTACAAATGGGCTTCTCAATGAGATTTCCAGGTGGATTTACTGGGATTTCATAGGGATTTTAGAAGGTTTAATAGGGTTGAATGTATAATGGTATATCATCTTGCTGAATTCGAATAATTCACTAACCTGAAAATTGCTGAAATAAGCTGAAACTTGCGGATGATTGCAGCGGATATTTGGGCTCCTTTTCACACTCGCTTATGATCTCTACACAGATCTACAAAGCCAACCAAAAAGGGCTGCGGTACATGAAACATATACCATGTGAAACATATGAAGGGACCCCTACATGTCAACACGCCTCCCGAGGGCTGCTGACTCACTCAGGTCAGGTGCCCGAGTTGGAGTAGGGTCCTTTGCTAAAGCCGGCTCAAGCCCTTCAGACATCGAGCGCAAGGTGGTGCTTACCCTCGGT